>BHDV01015044.1:210903-225403 GCA_005406045.1 Adoxophyes honmai
CGCGCGTCGTGGATTTTCACGGCAAAAATCGTGTCGGTTTACGACTACGACGTCGTGTCGTGGACATGTGGCCAGGCCCTAATAGCCAGCAAAAGATCTTACGGCCCAACGCACCACAATACACGCAAATAACAATACAGGATTTATCCTGCTTAAATTTGACGTGTTTTGATTTCATTAAAACACATTTTTGATGAGGAGTACAGGCGTGAATAAGGATAGCACAATACCTCACCCTTGTCAAG
The DNA here is from genome assembly GCA_005406045.1 of Adoxophyes honmai. NCBI lineage: Eukaryota > Metazoa > Arthropoda > Insecta > Lepidoptera > Tortricidae > Adoxophyes > Adoxophyes honmai. Next base: position 211,149 of record BHDV01015044.1, read on the forward strand.
CCGCATGTGGACTTAATACCGCCCCCTGTGCGCCCGAGTTGGAGTTAAGGCGTCGAGGTCTCCTGAACGCGAGATTTTTAAAGGCAACCATGTATCCTATTCTGAAGTGAACCAATTTATTTTTCTTCAGAATATTCAGGGTATATGCTTGTGTAGTGAGAAAAAGTCTTCTTCTTCGTCACACTCTTGGCTGTGATCGTGGTCGTCACATCAGAGGTGTTGGCAAGCTTAACAATGCGTCTTGTGCATTCCTGGAGTGGACCATTGAGTGCCTGGTCAGTCCATCGCATCGGCGACCTGACGCGCGCTCTAATGCCTTCCATTTTCCCCGGCATTGCAAGCCGTGTTGTAACATCGTCTTCCCAACGTGTGATACGCCCGAAGAAAGTGAGAATAAGACATTGGATGATGGAAGAAAAACGCTGCTTAATACCGCGATCTTCGATGATTGAAGCGTTGGTTCAAAACTACCTATATATCCAAGGAATATAAATACGATGATTTTTGTTACTTCTATGTCATATACATGTATGTATGTAGTAATTTTGCACTTGCTGCTCACTGTGATCGCAAACATTACTAAACAAATGTTAAATGTGATGTCGGTTGGCTTGATTTCAGTTGCTACTTTTTCATCACTAGAACTCAAATAAAAATCTTATCACAGTCCATAAATATAAATGACATCTAATTTTATTATGCCTCATGCAAATCTTTCTGTAGGACTATTTCATTACATTTCACAGAAACAATATTAAGAGAAGACTAGAAAGAGCCAAGTTTATATGAGTTAAGTCTATGCCTTATTTCTGTTATCTTAATTTCATTCGACATTATCTCTCAGGCTTCTTAGAAGGACGTCGCCTATTTCAGTTACAAGGTCAAGTTAGAAGTTTTACAGACATCTACTGGATGACTGAAGTTCACATTAATATCAACCTTTGCAAAGGTCAACAGGATTGGAAGCCATGGAAATAAAATTACTTCTATAATTTGACGGCCGGGTAGCCCAGTGGTTAAAGAAGCTAATTGTGAAGCCTAAGTCACCGGTCAGAGCACATATGGATGAATGTGAATGTTTGCTCTCGAGTCTTGGATGTTACATGCATTAAAAATAATCTATAGTCTGTTTAGAAATTACTATTACGTAATTAAATTAGAACCGAAATTCCCAATTTACCTGATTTTGTCCTACGTTATTTTGACTACTTTGATTCATCTGTTCACGTCCTAGTAAAAACAAAATATCAAATAACGCAATCACTTGATTCCAAAAAGTTTGATTTAAAACAAATAAATTAGAATTTCGGTTCTAATTGAATTATGTACGAGTAGTAGACACGTATTAAATCACAGACTTTGTGGTGTCGTGTATTTATGTTGAATAGTTTTTCAATTAATTTGGTATATCGGTTGCACTTGGCGTCAGTCGTAATACACATAATGAAATTGAATTACCTTTGCTAGAATTTCCAAAAATCTCATTCATCTAGGCTCAATACTATTTCTACAAACACTTGCGAACCTGTTAGACTTGGATTTTCATCATTGATATTCACGTCTTTTGTTTTGTGCATCATTACAAGTAAAAAAACCACTATAAGCCTTTTAAATACAACCTCGTCATAACTTTCCATCCATCAAAAAACCAAATCTACTCTCACATCCTAACACAGACAATATGTTTAATAACTGTCTTCCTTACGGCGCAATATTCTTTTTTTATACTTATATCGAGTAACATCTGCCAACCCTCATTTCCTCCAGCTACCAACATTGTGGATGGAATTTAGTCCAATGACGTTGTAATAAATTTTCCCTCTCATATTATCCATAAAGCTAGGAAATGACCCAGCGCTGGACCTTCCTAGCACCGTAATAAGAACATCCGCAAATTAACTAACCTACTTCTTTACATATGTGAGGCGGTTTCGATATTGTTTTTAATTTCGTGACAGTGACTGTTGTTCTTTGTGAATATGTCATAACCAGGAGTGTTTAAAAATCTTATTTTAGGCGACATATTGTATGCCGCATATACAAAGACTGTATCAAATCCCGATGTACCGTTTCTTAATTTGAGCCAAAACAGCAGAACTTTTTTTGTAGAATGTGAAAATTGTTTTTTGTTTTTTTGTTTAAGAGTAAAAAATTAACGAGACAGGCATTGAAATACAGTTGTATTTGTTTTTGACAGCTCTCGGTTCTTATTCAAACATAAAACTACCGTGAGCCTCACTCCTTATAAAACATACATACATACATACATACATTATTATCTCTCATAAGTATACGGATAGCTCACGTCTTTCGGGCTAGTCCTTAGTCCTTCATCTGATTCTGTGGAGGCTGCTACCAAACGTATTTAGTTCTAGACTACTTTTGTTATTCCTACTAATTATTATCACACAAAGTTCCTGGCTATTTTGCGCGATATATGTGGCATTTATGTTAGTCTCATGTAATATACATTAACTTAATTTCGGTTTTATTCGGAACGGTTAGGTATAAACGTAGGCAAGTGTTTCGCGTAATAGCACGTTCCAACACTCCATCGTCATATTCATAATCGTAACAATGAAACAGAGCCATAATCATCTCGGTTTTGTGTCTCTTTCTGACTTTTGCCTACTCTTTACGTCCATTCGTTCAAAATTTAATTTCCTGACTCAGTACTTTTACTTGACACATTACTTTAAAAATATCCTTCGTCGATTTGGTTCATATTACATAAACCTTTTATATAACGACATACAAGCACACCTGTATTTCCAAATGGAGTAGAAAGAGCACACGAAACGTGACATAGACAAACCTTGATTGTGACCATTTCACGCTTCGCAACCAATTCTAACATAATTTTAGATTTATAAATAAATAAATAAATATCACTGGACAATTTTTACACCAATCACCTAGTCCCAAAGTAGGCAATTTAATGCCTGTGTTATGGGTACTAGACAACGGATAAACTTACTTATATATAGATAAACATCCAAGACTCGAAAGCAAACATTCGTATTCATCATACAAACATCTGCCCCGACCGGGGATCGAACCCGGGACCTTAAGCTTCACAGTCAGGTTCTCTAACCGCTTGGCTATCCGGCCGTCAAAACTTGGAAACAAATGGAAGAGGTATAAGGGTCAATTCCCACCAAAAGAGCAGCGCGGCGCGGCGCAGCGCGGCGCAGCGGAGCGACCTGCTCCGTGGAGAATGCGCGCGGATTCCCGCGACTGCTCGAGATGTCGCTGGAATGCGCGGGACATCGCTGGAATTTACATAATTATTGACATATTGTCATATGTATTGACAGCGGCCGTCGCGACTGCTCGAGCATCCTCGGGCATTCCAGCGAAGGCTCGCGCGGTCGCGCGGCTTCGTTTATGGAATGCGTTGTTATTACCATGGATACGCGGGCATGCGCCCGCATCGTTAGAGTTTCTCATGCGATAATAAGTCTTATTGTAATGAAAATAAAGTTGAAATTCTCATTCCACGGAGCGGGTCGCTGCGCTTCGCCGCGCTGCGCTGCTCTTCTGGTGTGAATTGACCCTAATAGTGACAGGTTGCTAGCCTGTCAGCTAAAGCGTACCGTACGGTAGATATGGAGAGGTTTTATATGATCCCGAAACCACACAGGAAACTGCAGGTCAAATATTTTGACTGGTGCTAGGACTAAAACGAATGGTTGAAATATTTTTCTCTACGAAAAATAATTCATTCATTCATTCATGAATACATCAGACCATCAAGCTTCATAGTCTTTGACGCTTTTCAGCCACTATAGCATATTTTAAATTTGAAAAAATAAAACTTAAACAATACCTCGAGATTTTCCGCCAAAACCTGTTCGACTTTCAGCGTTGGTTCAAATAACTCGCCATTCAACCCGCCATTTCTATAACCGTTAAAAATACGAAGTCCAATTTTTATGCAACTGTGAATTGAAAATAAAACGCACAGCATGGATTATTGAATTAGATGGGGAGCCCGTTGAAAGATAAATAAATACGCACGAGAAGCAATACTTTCGGTGAACAATACAGGTTCGCTTTATAGTATTTTACGCAAATTGGATTTTGCTGTCCAATGAATTCGCATACTTTCGAGAGTTCCAATATCCAGATTGGAAATACGTTGGGTTCAAAAATGGTTAATTAATCCTTTTAGACTTATTTCTCAACTATGTCCGGTTTTTGGCTGGCTACTATTTGGTAGGCGACGAATTTTAAACCCAAAAGGAGAGAAACCTAAAAGTAAAACGCAGCATTTGCTGGTAACAACTTACAGCATAATATTTTTCAAGTTTTGATTTGGATAATAGAGGTACAAAAGTGACAGATCACTAGTTTGTCGCCTAAAACATACCTAAACCTTACTCACTGGCGGACTAACAGGGGGGCGGAAGGGGCGGTCCGCCCCGGGCCACCGATCTTGGGGGCCCCCAAATGCCGTCGCGTTTCTTAGATCAGAACCTAAACTAAAGATTGTCAAAAAAAACTGCAGCCATCTAGACTTTTTAAGCGGGATTAATATTGTTTTAACTTCATTGAATGAACGTGGTTTTAGTATGTAACTCCAGTTCCAGTCTGGTAGCTAAATATAACGATAATTTTTCGATAGGATAGGTACTTTTATTTTGCAAAGCTTTTCTGTTTGTTTTTGGTTAGATATCTCAGTTAAAATACAATTCATAGTGAATTTGACAAAGAGCCAGGTTCCCAAGAAATAACTAGGTATATACGGGTAGAAAACACCGATACGATTACGGATGTTGCTGCGAAATGGGGACTCCAGTAAATCGTAATCCTTCATTTCGCTTATTCTTCAATACAGAAGCAGAATGTGCCTTGACGGAGCCCCATATAAAAAAAATGTTAGGGGGCCCTTAAGAAGGGTAAAGAAGAGTGGGTAGAGATTTCTCACAGAAGAAAAATAAATAATCAAGTTTGGGGCCCCTGAATTGGTACGGCAGGGCAGTAGCTACGCCCTTGCTTCAATACTTCGTGCGGTATGACTACTAATGTAAAATTGGAAAATGGGTTGGTAGCCAATAAATAATGTCTTTTATCTAAAAGGGGTCTAGTCCCTAGAGATTAAAAAGGAGTCTTAGTCCCGTTATGTAGAGACGAAAGAAACACTTTAAGAGCATGAGAAGTGAAAATTTCATTTTCCGGTTGACTCCACAAGTACTTTTTGTTCGGAGGACTAACTACATAAGTTGGTGCAGTTGTATAAAAATAACTATCTATGATACCGAGTCCGTTATAATTTTCATTGAAAGTACTTACTTTGAGGTATGTATCATATTTTTTTCAGAATTATTTTAATGATGTGCAAAAGGTACAGTGGGTTGACATCTCAAATTTTAACTTTGTCGTAGATTATATAAAGACTGATGATCTACATTATGTCTACATTGCTTCGAGGCAGTTTTTATTGCATTTTTAAAGACCTTTTCAAACAATGCCCCACATGTTGGGGTTAGTTAAATTCAATTTTTTTAATTTACTTTTCGTTGTATGAGCTGAAAAATAATAATTTTTTCTTAATTTTAAAAACCAAATTTTGGAACTCCGTGTGGTGTCGGGTTTAGAATAACACCTCTCCATTTCTTCCGCGGATGTTGTAAGACGCGACTAAGGACATAGGTTAAGGTATACTTTAGGCGACAGGCTAGCAACCTGTCACTATTGTACCTGCCACCTCAAAATCTAAAAAATATCATGCTAGAAGTGACTACGAAACGTGAAACAGTCATCATTTTGATGTCCAAAAGTAAGTTCGACTACGACGCGCCCGACTGCCCGTTGATGTCTTTCATTCATAACGCGTTTCCTTTAATTCTAAAACTACTGGACAGATATTGATTAAAATGGGACCAATGGGAAGACATTTTCCAATCAAACAAAAAAATCATCGAAATCGGGCCTCCCTTTTAGAAGTTCTGAGGTACCTACATAAAAAAAAATTATACAGCCGAATTGATGAATACCTCCTCTTTGAAGTTGGTTAAAAAACAAAAAAATAGTTATAATGATTAAGGGGGCTGTCATAGAAAAAAAATCGTGTTTTTTTTTGCTGTTTTTGGTACGGAGCCCGTCGTGCGCGAGTCCGACTCGCACTTGGCGGGTTTTTTTTATTTTTAAAACTATATTTTTTCAAGCTAGGGGGCCCCATTTAGCTTTGCCGCCCCGGGCCCTGGATGGGCTTAGTCCGCCACTGACCTTACTAACGACATTCAGCGAAGAAATACAAAGGTGATTAACTCGAATAACCTAAAACTGTACACAGGAAAGCTAGCAAACTGATTCATTACTACTTGCGAATCTCTTGGGTATAAAAATGTAATATTTGCATGAAAATTCCTAACACAGCCCGGCGCAGATAAGATGGCATTTCGAGGAATTCCCGTGGGAGCGGTTGAGTGTACCTACTTATACTAAGCGCGGAAGCCTGAAATTCTGTAAAATAAATAGGTGGGAGTGTAATACGAACTGTATAATTTTTCCTCTAATGGTGTGCTTCAAAGAAAGTATTAAAATGGTATGTGGCTGCAATGTGAACGACGAAATGTTACTATACAGTGGGGTGAGTAGGGAATACGACAGGATAAGGTGGGTGTCGTCGTTAACTGCTAACTAACAATAATAACAATGCGTGAAAGGCGAAATGGGTCAAGCGATTTTTTTTAGGTTAGTAAGTTTCCTGTTGCGCCTTATCATCCATCTGCTAATTTCTACCAGGTAGGTACTTATTTCACTCCTATAAAAAATATCATTAAAAAGTTAAAATACGATGAACGGTACGCATAAAATGTTGTTGAGGTTTGCATGCCAGTTTCTTCCCTTCTCGCCCCGCTTCACAGTGTATTCTGCAGTAATTGTCTTCCCCGTCCACTATGAATATGCAGAACGAAGGCTAAGATAAATAACCGGGGCTAGGCACTCATAGCGCGGCCATAACAAATTGTTGCGGGCATTTCTCGCGGAGGGGTGCGGTCGTCAATTTATTTTTCTGTATTCGGTCTCGTTCCAATTATTTTGGGGCACGTTACTGAGGCATAAATCTGCTCGAAATCTGCACGCATCGCCTTGTTTGTAGTTCGGACTTCGGCTGACTAATGCGATACGCTTCGAGATTTATGTTTCTCGACAAAAAATTGACAGAAGCTAACCCAACAAATGGAGGTAGCCTCGCTTATGGAAAGCGGCGCGCTAGTGAGGGCCCATAATCCCTACTAAAATATGTAAATGTTACACTTTGTTTTTTTCTGCTGATCTGATGTCGACGGTACTTAAAACGAATTCGCTTTTCGTGTGACAATACTGGCGTTACTTGTTTGGATTCATCTAAATATGATTTAAATGCTATTGTTACTACAACTCCCCTTTTCTTTCGTTGAAGTCGTAAGAGACGACTGAGGAAAATAGGTAAAAATATATCTAGACGATTATGCTGACATCCTGTGTCTTTTGTTCTTGTATCTATTTTAGCTAAGTGTAAATGTACAGTAGTCGTAGTTTCAAGGTGACAGGTTATACCATTCTGTCAAATATCACTTTTTTAAAACTGTAAACCTAAAATTGTACTATAAAGTGGTCACGATATGTGCTATTGTTATTGTTTTTTCCAAGCTACGTTTTGTGTGCTCTGTCTGGCTGATTTTGGATATCGAGAAGTATATTATTTCAATTACTTGCTTACAATTTATATTTGTATTTGTTAAAAAGCAGCGTGTCAAAATTGCTAAAGCTTAAATCAGCATTTTAAATCTATCATGTTCTTCCTTGATTTCGCACCATTCAGTTCCCGAAAACAACTGAAATGGCACGATAAAAACAATTAGCTCATCCCGTGTGCTCCAGATTCCAGCCGTCAGCCCACATTAACGTTAAAAGCGTACAAAGTCGTTCCAGTATCTAGGCTTAAAAGCACGGGCTTTCCAAAGAGTTTCTAACTTATGTCGGCACACTTTCAGCGGTGCCAAAGGCAATTTGGTGCAACGTTATTTAAGTTTGAACGATTTTCTTAAAAGGATTATTTTTCTTGTTACAGGTAAGCATCACATATTTACGGGAAAATAAGGAGAAACGGCCCACAATAGGTATATGGGATTTAATGGGAAACGCACGGAACCGTAAGTACCCAATCGATAACGTTTACGAAATACTGTTGTGCTCTTTTCTCCAATCACGTGACTGGACGTCATGGTTGTAATAAAAGATCCTATCTGAGTGACTCGGCAGTTCCAGCCGGAAATTCTGACGTTAAAAAACGCTGCTAAGTATATGAAATGCTTGCATATTTTAATATCTTCATTACGATAGGCATCGAAAGGGCTAGTCAACCCTTGATCAAAATTTCTGAGCAGTAAATTATAAACACGAACACTCGGGTAAATTTTATTCATTTAACTTAATTACGGACTAATGGAGTTTATGGCGCCATTATTAATCTTGCGATGTGGAGCTGGCCTTAGTCTTGGCGGCTGACTGCCCGAGCCTTTCGAATTGTATGACAAAGAGGATCTCAGAGGAGCCTCGGGCCATTTAAGGGTGGAATTGTCAAACTGTTATCTTCATTTCACTCGTTTAACCATTCTTTTGAGAGGTGTGGCGGAAGGATGATAAATCTTTCGTGGATACATTTAATTTACTCTTCCAGATATTTAGATCTTGCCGCGTACTTTTGAACGCACTCCCCTAACGTGCTGTGTTCCTGTGTTATTGTGATTGTGAAACTCGATGTTACGTTTTACAGCTGCATTTTGTTTAGATTTTATATTTCTCGCATATCATTTTATTCACGTAGAAGCCCATTTATCCTTTAAAATGTATTGTATTCTGTGTACTTTAATCAAATGTACATACATATAAAAGCTCCGAAAAATATGGCAGGAATTAAACGCGCTGTAAATGTGGAGTCTTAATTAATTTAAAAAATATGTCTGAACTCAAGCATACAGTGCTAGAAAATGAATAAAACCTGTGATTGTGTAATAAGGCCCGTGCTCTCTTCACACTTTAAAGGTACGCATCGCAACGATCGGAGTTATTGCTGAGAATTTTTTATACATTTTTGACTCACCGCCAAATTTTAACACCGCAAATTTCTCCGGTCAATCCAGAATACCGTCGCAATTCCGCCGCATTTTTCCTCAAAAACGTCTATAAAGTTAATTAGAGTGTAATGACCCCCGTCGTTATAAATCTCCTTCAGCAAACGCTTGAGCGAGCAACGCCGCCTATGGCCGCCTGCTCTCGCGGTCCGGTTCAATTAATACCCTTCCCAGTTTTATTACGCAGCTAATTACCTATTTATCCACGTTACCAAGGAAATAAAGAGTTAATTCGAGAATATATTTCCCTACAAACATGGATGAAAAAATACAGAAGAAAAACTCAAGTCCTCCCTTAATTTTGCTCCACGATATGGGTACATGGACATGAGAGTAGGAATTTACATTGTAACGCTGTTTACATGTGTTGGATCCAGTTTTATTCGACCATGGTGGGCAGTCAAGTGTTATGAGAGGCTCAGATTCACTGACGGATGGTAGAATTCCTCCTTAAGGTAGTGGCTATTTTTGTAGCCTGAGAAAGATAAATAACGTAGTTGTTCGAATTCGTAGAACTGAAGATTAGCCCCAAGTGTGCCTATTACATAATTCTTGTATTCTTCGAAAATATTTGTTAAACTTGTTTTATTAGAGAGAAATACATACATACATATAATCACGCCTATATTCCCAAATGGGATAGGTGGAGCCACACGAAACGTAAAATAGACATAACCATGATTAATTGATTATGATTATTTAACGCTTCGCAGCCAATTCTAGCATCATTCTTGGGTTTGAAAACAGATGTAAGAGGTAGTATAATAGAGAAAATAAAAGAGAAAACAAGAGCGAAATACTAAATGAAAATATCCCGAAACATTATTTTCATGATCAATAAACTATTAAAATCTCTTTGCCTTTATAACATAAAGTTACGCCTTTCTATCACCATAGAAGTTACATACGTCAATGATTGAAGTCTCAAATTTTGGTGGCACTCAGATTTCAGCGAGATCACTTCGCCGCTGTAACGCCGTCATCGCGCATGAATAACGGTGTCCTGCCATCCGTCACGCTAACAAGCTCCAGTCAGCCGCCACTTCACCCGATTCCCCATTTGTGGTCAAATGTGGCAACATAGATGAACAGCATCCTACTTCCCGTGACAGCGATCCAGCGTCGCTACAAGTTTTATGAGCCTGTTCCACCGTCCCAGCTTGTTACCTTTTTTGTCCTCTTTGCAACCGTGGGAAACGCCGAAATCCCATTTTTGGGCAGGCGTTTTCCACGTCCAGCGCAGCGGGTTAGGAAAATAAATATTTGAATCGCGTTTTACGGTCGGCTGTCACTTGAATTGTTAGAGGCGGACGTTTTATAATTTACGGCAAAATTCAAAGCCCAGTGTTGTAGGAATCTTTTTTAACTCTACAAAATCTTATTCGCAAAGATATCTAGAGTGAATAACAGACTTGTCTATTAAACACTTTTAAAACTGAATGGCAAATTCCTGCGAATTCAAAGTTTAAGCAGAACTAGTGGCGCCGCGAAGGCGTACCGTATATCCTTGGTAGATTTTCACGTAGTATGTCTTATTATGCATTCCACGATTGCCCGTCCCTCGATGTTTACCCACTCTGCTGTTGTCAGTTTCCTCAGAATTCAGATCAAAATGTTTACGAGGCGAGTACATAGGTATACGCTCGGAGATAAGATTCAGAAGTGATTTACAGCGTCTGCCTCTTTAAGGAACTCTATATTATTTTTCCCTTTGATGTCAGAATGGTTTTCCTTTGTACGTACAACTAAAAACCCTTGTGAGAAGCTTTCATGAAACTCAAAGACAAAAATACAAACTGATACCTAAGACGTGGAATAAACTCGGGAATTACAAATAATGAAGCCCACGTAAGGGAAAACACGTACTTTACGGAGATGAAATTAATTTATAGCCTGTCCAAGTTTATTTTACTCGAGCCTGGCCTTCAAACCCGCCCAACGAGATTAAGCGAGGATAGGCATACAAGGTTTTTAGGTAGGTTACATTTCTACAAAAATACTCTAAAAAATGGTATAAAATATTATAGCATAACACCGTTAAGTAGCGTTTTTTAAAGCACTAAAACTTACCAAACACTACAGCAACTTTAAAAAAAAACAATATCCCATCAACTGCTAGTACCACGCGAGATTTCACATATTCCTTTACAATCAGCGTAAATAACGAAGCGCAACAAACTTGCGGTCCGTAAATGCTTGCATTCCTACCTGTTCCAATTTAACGGACAATAAAAGTGTTGGAATCCGTTGTTTTCAGAGATGAGAGATGTGGAATGGCATTGTGCATCGAAAAGCATACCTCCTATTGTGGGCAGTGACTGCCGGCCGCGCTTTCATCTCAAGCACAATGGGATATCTTATCTGCACCAGCTTTATTCCGCCAGGTTGATTTAATCAGGCGGCATGAAATAAAAACAATGGAATTATTCGCAGGGCTTGTTCACCGGCTTGTGCTTGCAGTGCAGCAGTATAATTAACATTTGTGATGGGATGTTTTATGTGTCCCGTAAATTTTGATGAAATGCGCACGGATGTGGGTTTATTTTTGATTTTATTGGCAGTATTGCTGGAAATCAAACAGAACGGCAAATTGTAATACGGGTAACCTCTCCGTGTCTTCCGAGGAGTTCTTAAGAGGCAACTAAAGAAAGGTTTAGGTATGATTTAGACGACAGGCTAGCAACCTGGCACTATTTTTTGTCTACCACGTTTCGTGTGCTCGGCCTATTTGGGAACACAGACTGTAGGTATGTATGTAAAATGTAATTAAGACTCTGTAGTAATTTATAAGTGACTATAGATAAGCAAAGATCTTCCTGTGAAGATCTTTGCTTATCTATAGTCACTTATAAATTGAGAATTCGCAATACAATAACGCTGTCAAATATTCAAAAGGTGTGTATATATATCCACTTTGTTGTTGTTTTTGTTGTTGTTGTCATCACCATTAGGTACGTTTTCGTCTCAAAAAAATCGATCATCAAATAATAATACTTAGAAGGGAGACCCGAACCCGGCCCGAATAATTGAGGACTCGTTAAAACCTTTCCTGATAAAATAAAACAAAAGAAGGAAAACATCAAGGGTTGCGTGCAGAAATATAAATACATAGATGCTTCACGTTTCCCGTTTTCACCTTCAAAAGAGAAGCCTGAAGACGACGAAGAGTATTTATAATTTAATTTCTCATTTAGTCATCAACAAAATTAGCACGGCCAAATCAATACAAAGGTATTAATTAAATTAAAGTCTCCTTAAGACGACTGTTTCGCCGAATTAATTTAGCTGTATTAGCAATAAATATCTAAAAAACTCGCCGGATTAAGAATTTCAGCGTAAACGGGAAACGAAGCAATTACCGATTGGTGCCCGAGAGTAAACTTTGTTTTACTGGCGCGGAATTAATATTCATTAAAAAATCTTTCTCGGCATCATTCTGTTGAAACTTTGTAATCAGCCCATGTCAGAGGTGGCGGGGGAGGCTTGAGTCTGCAAATTTAAGAGTTTAATGACTTAGCAAATGGATTTTGCCTGCTGCTGTAATTCGAACAACTTGCAGGAACGACGGGCGGATGCATTTTCACCCCCTCGTCGCTTTTAAATACTTTCGATTCGGTGTTTTATTTTTTGTTTATTCTGGTACGTTTATATTGTACGTAAAAATCTGGGAGATTTATGTATTACTTGTAACGTATGATTCTTACTACCAACCAAGTAAGTTTACCATGCTTAGTACTTAAGTGTAATTACTACCTATAGGTACATTACTATTAACGTAATAAGTCACTACATCAGTCTGTTACTGGCTAAGCGACTGTAAGCCTTAAACACAAAACTCCTTACTTTACTGGGGACAGAAAAAACGGCACAGGAAATAAGGGAAATCATTCAAAATCGTTACAAACGAAAAGTCACGCACGAAAATAGTTATAACAATACCTACTGACGCCCCGAGCCTAATACGCGGCGTCGCGAGCGTGAAAGGCGACCAGAATAACTTTTTATATTAAAGGCAGGTACTTGAAAGCCTTGAAGGGTTGAAACATCGACGGTCGGATTCGCAAACAGTGTATAAAGATCCGGCAATCTCACGGTTTTTCTGAATTAAGCCTTAGAGGGACATCGCGACCCTTCCGCGACGAATTTACCTACTTCCCTGCGGAATGGCGGACACGGCCCGTGACGTTATTAAGTGATTCTAACGAAACAAATACACGGATTTTCCTTTTGAAAAACATTTTTGTTTCACTGGATAGAAACGTACAAACATTCACGCAATTGTGATTGATTAGTGTGAACGTTTTCTTGAATGTAGACAATTTTTAGAGTGTTAGGTATGCTGCAAATACTAGATACCTAATCTAAAATAAATCAATGTTAGTTTTTTACCAATGATATCGAATATGACATTTGTAGAACTAGTATAGAGCAATGTGCCAAAATTCTAGTGCTGTGCTGGACTTTTACTGCATACAGAGCGTTTCTCTGAGATAGGTACTTGAGATACTACAGATCCGAAAGTTATTCATTATTCGTAAAGAAACTTTACTCGTAACTCTAAAATCACCTAGCATGTTAACGGGTATTTATTTGATTTCAGACCAAAGTACGCTATGAGCTGATATAAAACCACAACATTATTTCATTTAGTCAAAACAACAATCTGTTTCGCGATCCCTTTCATTCTAAACTAGACACCAAACCTAAAAAGCCTCGGTTAATACACAACCACGCATTGTCCGCAAGCAGTCCAACTATGTCGGCGTCCTATGAAAGAAGTTCCTACGTAATGAAAATTGCTGCCTCGCAGAATTAATTCTGTGCCTCAAGTTTCGAGATGCATCTCGACATATCCTAGCGAGTTTCCAGTGTAAAGGATTGTATAAATGCGGAAAGGGTTCGTTTGCAGGTGCAAGTTGTTCACAAAAGTGCTTCAAGTTTTAAGTTTTCAGTTGCCGTCTGTTGTACCCTGATGCTGGTAAAGGCCTCTTCTCCTACTCTTATTTTATGTATATTTCCATCGCGAGATAATATTACAGGGACTGGTCACTGAAACGTACTTTTTAACCGACTTCAAAAAAAGGAGGTATTCAATTCGGCTGTATTTTTTTTTTTTTTTTTTTTTTTTTT
>BHDV01015044.1:226180-258884 GCA_005406045.1 Adoxophyes honmai
CTTTGGTAAATATGCACATAAACAGAAGTTTCCTTTCAGGATAAAGCTAATATGAAGTCGGTTTTTTTTTGTTTAAAATTATATTTACACATTTTTTTATTAAATTCGACATGTTGTTAAATTCGATATTGGCGCAAGTTATTGCCGTTTATTTTCCACCGAACCACACCGCCTGCGTCTTTTTCCTGATCGTTGCCTTTTCTTGCGACTAGCCCAGATTTATAATACTATACACGCCATCGAAATCTCCTTCCTTCGGAAAAACCTCGGCCAATTCATAAACCATAACCAATTGTTGCACCAAAAAGTATAATTAACTGCGGAACTTCATTAATAAACAAGATTCATTGATTCATAAAACGAATAGTAAGCCGCCATAAAGCTTGTACTTCGGCTGTTTTATTAAAAACGTCTAAGCCTTACTTGTTTTGCGCTTGTTTATTATTTTTACGCCCGTATTTAATAAGGCGCGGGCTCGAGCGAGCCAATACAAATAAATTGGTCTGCTAAGTTACGTAATAGCTCCCTCATTCGCGTTCCGTGTCTCGAATTGATTTTCGTAATACGAAATACATTTCAGCAGATGCTTTTGTGTTTTATTTTCGTGTTCTTGAAATACTGAGTGCAGGATGAGGTACGTACGGGCTGCGAACGGAACAGGGAAAACGGTGGATGAAACACGCGGATTCTGTATTCGCGTTATTCTGTCAGTACCTATAATGTTTTATGCTTGTAAGAATTAACTCAAAAGCAAGTGCATAAAGTCACGTCGATCACTGGTTTGAATAGTAATGTAAGCAGGTTCTTATATGTTAGAAAATAAGGAAAATGCCTTGAGAACAAAAAAAGGAGAGATCCAAAGATAATAAGTAAAGAAATAGATGTGATACTTATTGTTGCTTCCAGAACCCATGATATCGATTTCTGCTTAAATTCTCACTCAGAGTGGGTACTATGTTTAAAAAAACACTTAAATGTAACTCATATCGTATCCTCTTTTCGAAGAATGTTAAATTACAATACGTTTATTAAGTCAATTATGACTTAATAATAACGTCTATTATGACGTAACATTCAACGATCAATCTACGTGATTCTCCTTTTATTTGTTTTGTGACCCACGAGACCAAAGCTGCTAATAATTACATTCACACACTTTAGTATAATATCGAAACAACAGTTCTCACACTGTTGGGTGAGGCAGCTGACACAAAGTAACCTACACCTTAGGCTTAACACTTCCGCCTTCTACCTGGTAATCCTGATAAGTATCTGTTCTTAACAACATTTCTTAACTACACTAGAAACAAATCTGAAGATAACCCGTCGTTGGTCCCTCGGTTACTATTTGAACTGGGGTTTGAAAGACATGAATTAGATCGGCTCACCCCAAGCTGTAGCCTGAGGCTAAAATCCTACGCTACACAAGCCCCGTTTGATTCCCTGGTCGGACTTGAGATTTAGTACTTACACCTTTTTTGTTTAGCTACTGGACATAATATAACTAATTATGTATTTTTATTGAAATATAAATTAACCTAAGCCTACGAGCATGCATGACGGGAAGGAATCGAGAGAAGTATGAGAATAGAAGCGAATGAAGCTTTGTTTCCTCTGTCTACCCCGTAGGAAATAGGGTGTGATGTATGCTTCAAGATAGTGAAACTTAGAAATAATATTCACCTATAATTTTTAATAAAAGTCAGGAATCAAATCGCACTCTAATAACGGTTATTAGTAACCTTTACTTCATTATTAAAAAACCCAGTATTTCGAACTGTGGCCTCTCAAGCAGAGGGTCGTGGGTTCAAACCCCGGGCTCGCACCTTTGAATTTTTCGGAATTTATGTGCGATATCAAATTTGATATTTATCACGAGCTATTCGGTGAAAGAAAACATCGTGAGGAAACCTGCATACAGCGACGAAGTAATTCAACGTTGTGTGTGAAGTTCCCAATCCGCACTGGGCCCGCGTTGGAACTATCGCCCAAGCCCTCTCATACTGAGAGGAGGCCTGTGCCCTGCAGTGGGACGTATCTAGGCTGATGATGACTTCATTATTCACATGAACGAAAACTTGTTGGGACCCTTTCAATTACGTTCGTTGATAGAAAAATACTGTTAAGCTGCTATCGCTAACCGAGATATTCATAATTAAATTGGCTTCACAGTCAAGTCCCCGGTTGTCAGGAAAAGCTTGGAAAATCTGTTAAGTATTTAATTTATAACAAAACATTTTCGTCTCGGATAAAAATGGCCGGGAATATGCTAAGGATGCTGTTTAGTTTGCATTTTTGTTCAGCAAAAGCTGCAAAACTGCTGAGGAACTTTAACTCAACTTTATCTAAAACTATGTTTTGGAGTTTAATTTTTTTACTCGTGAGGTGTTTATGAGAGGTGTATTTGATTCGTGAATGTCATAAGAGGCAAATAAGGAAAGTAAATGAAGGTATATTTTAGGCGACAGGCTAGCAACTTATCACTAATGTTATAAAACCTTAAAATTATGCTAAAAGTGGCTGAGATACGTAAAATAATCATGGTTGTGTGTGTACAGCGTTTCGTGTGCTTTTCTTATCATGAGACTACGTTTAACTGAATTGCATTGTACTCTACCACTTTTGCGATGTGTCCACCTTTGTACTTTTTATTTGTGTTAATATTTCTTGCGTATTATGTTCTTATTTTCCTACAGTAAAGATCTTTTTACTTTTCTCTTCTTTTTATTCAAGTATTTTGCTGTATCCCAAATACCCTGTTTCAATAACCGCTAGACAACTGCTCCAAATTCAATAACCATGTCAGTAAAATCTGATACTCGATGCCAGCTACTCGCCTGTTCAAACAGGACCCCGATAAAGTTGCCGTGGCGTCGCCTGCGGCAGATCAGTACAGTTAGTAGCGCAAGTAACTAAGTACCTACCAATTCGTCCACACATCTTATACATATAATAAATCTGTAACAAGTCCGTGTCTGTACATTGAAGATATTTGAGAAAAACTGTTACTAGGGCTATTTATTAGCGTAATAGAACCCAAAACAATAGTTTTTAGAATTATTGTCTGTTTGTCTGTTTGTCTGTTTGTCTGTTTGTCTGTTTGTCTGTTTGTTTGTGCGCGCTAATCTCTAAAACGGCTTAACGTAGAAGGTTGCGGTTTTCAATGATGTATAGGCAATTTTTCGGATTAACATATAGGGTATATTTTATTTAAATCGGTTCACAAATAAAAAAGTTACGTCCATTTTAAGAATTGATCAGTTAGTGCCTGAAAGTATCGTTGTTGGTTTATAGAAAACTTAGTGAAAGCATTGAAGTTTTGTAATTTATAGTCCTTTAAATGATAACATGGAACTTGCATAATTATGAAAAAAAAAATAGATATCACACGAAAATAAACCAACATAAGAAGAGCTGGCAGTAATATACTAAACCGTACAAAATAGGGTTCATTTTAAGTTGGACGTTGCACAGGCGCGGCAAGCACTACTATAAAGCCCGCCGCGAGTTCCACCGCCGCCAACCTAAACAACTCAACCCCCTGAACATCTTGGAAGTTGACGTCCTACTGGAGGGCCGTCAACTACGGATCTATGCAGCCTACAGACCGGCGGCATCACCGGCCAACATCACGGCAGATCGAACTTGGCCAACATCACGGCATGGCACCCATGCAGATCATCCTGGCGGGTGATCTCATCGTCAAACATCCAGCCTGGCACTCCATCAACACAGATACCGCCGGAAGGGCGATCCACAAAGCCGCAGTCTTGGGACCCGAAGAACAGACCAATTACTGCGTTGCGAGCGGGTCGGAGCAAGTCATAGACTTCGCAATTAGCAATAAAGTGACTGTAGAGATGGTGCAGGAGGCACTCCCTGACTTGGCATCCGATCACTTACCAGTCCTGAAGTCCACGGCAACCACAATAGAACGGTGGCCGGGAAGACGCATCAACTGGAAAGTGTTCTCAGCAGCTCCGGAGAAGAAATCCCAGACCTGACCGATCACATCCGCTGAGGATGTGGAAGAAGCCGCCAACACACTGGCCGCCAACATCCAGAAGTCGCATAGTCGAGCTACACACACTGTTCCGGAAACAAAGAGGAGAAACTCACTCCCAACCCAGATCCAGATCTCATACAGCGTACCCGCCAACTGAGGCGGCGATGGCGGCTGACTAGATGCCCTTCCCTAAAGACCCTGGTAGAAAAGGCCAAAGAAGAACTGCAGTTGCATGCTACAGACGCCTGGTAGAGCCACATCGCGTCGATAGACGGAGACGTCCTCTCCATCGACCGGCTGTAAAAACAGCTGAGCGCAACATCGACGACGCCGAGTACACAGCAGCACTCGGCGAACACTTGGAGAGATACTTCACCCCACCCATCGAGACCCGCCATGACAACCCAGTTAAAGCGAAGTGGAAAGGGAGCTAAAGAGATCTAACCCAAAGAAAACACCTGACGTCGACACGATCCCGAACATGGCCCTCTGCGACATCTACCGCGATGGACCATCGCGGCGATGACTAGACTCTTAAACGGAGTCACGCGCACCGGCCGGCTCGGTCGGTTGATAATGATACCGAAGCTCGGGAAGAATCTACAGAAACCGGAGAGTCATCGACCGATCGCACTCCTCAGCACCACTGCCAAGGTGTTCGGAAGGTTAAAGCTAAAACATCTGCAACCACACATAGCACCGCGCCACGAACAGTTCGGCTTTCGTAGAGCGCGCTCCAGAACCCTGCAGCTAACGAGAGTGCTTCACTTCCTGGCCGAGCCGAGAAACAGGAAGGAGCAAGCAGCGGCTGTATTTCTGGATATTGAAAAGGCGTTCGACAGGGTATGCATGCTATTCAAACTATCTGAGTTACCAGCTCCGCGCTCTGGCCTCCTTCCTAAATGACAGAAGACACGTCGTGACGGTGGAAGATGCTACCTCAACGAAGCGCCGCATCCTAGCGGACGTCCCACAGCGAAGCTGTGTCACCGGCCCTTTATGTTCTCTTCATCGACGACTCTCCGGTGATCGGTGACGTCCAACTGGGACTTTTCGCCGACGACGCAGCCTACTTCACTTCGTCGATGAATATCACCCACGCGACGAAATAGTGAGCTGGTGCATCCCTAGGGACCCCCCGACGCCTGTTAATCTGGCGGGCAGGAACCACCGGTGGGTTTTTAATGGGTATGCCTTCCTGTGAGGAGAGCCCTACATAACCGTCGCGTCGTCCCCAAGACGTGGCGGTATGCGTAAAGCATTTTCCCACCGCCCAAAAAAAAGCCGCACCGACTGCATGACCAAGAGGTGTCGTAGACCAACTTGGCGAAAAACCTGGGCGTAAGCAGTACGTCGAAGAGGTCCCTCCCTACCCTAGAAAACTCCACGCTTTAATTCTCGCCGGCTCCACGTGTCACATCGTGTACAGAGAAGCTTTATAACTAATTGTTATATCTAATACTTAAAGTTAACTTTTTCCTGTAAAACACCCAAAATATAATTAATGGTTTTGCACGTTCCAAGTTTCACAAAACGTATCGTGTATGTGTTTTGCGTTTCGTTTATTTTGCTCTGAATGAAGCGCTCAAGTTCACGTTCTTTTCTTGATATTAATTCGTACAAATGAACAGACAGTAGGTATCTGATAATCAGAGTTATTATTATTAGTAGCCAGAGTTAAATCGAAGTCCACGCGGACGGAGTCGCGGGCACAGCTAGTAATCGAAATATATCTGCTGTAGTAGCATGTCAATTTTATCCCCTACATAAAAGTATGTCTCGCTCGAACCAAGTGTGAAAGAAAGAGACCTCGAATGCTTTTTACGTTTAAACCGGGTAATTGCTCGTCTGGAGACGCCCCTGGAGTATAGTGGTTTGTAGTTACCCAATGTATTAAGTGGTATTGAGGAGGAAAGGCATCCCACAAAGCGATTATTTTTGGTATAGTGGTCGGCAATAAACTTGGCCACATTTTAAGTGGTGGGAGTAGGTAAGTTCGC
The DNA here is from genome assembly GCA_005406045.1 of Adoxophyes honmai. Taxonomy (NCBI): domain Eukaryota; kingdom Metazoa; phylum Arthropoda; class Insecta; order Lepidoptera; family Tortricidae; genus Adoxophyes; species Adoxophyes honmai. Next base: position 232,187 of record BHDV01015044.1, read on the forward strand.
GCATCATTTTTAATTACGCCCATCACCTAAAACCTTACCAAGGCTTTACCTGAAAAAAGAATGAACGGAATCATTATTAGTTCACTTTATTGTCCTTCCGTCCTTCAGTCAAACCTTTTATTTCAGGAACGCATGGAATTATCGAATATAAATTAAAAGCATATGATTTAAGTTAAGTTACATAATAAAGGGTCGATTAGAAATAGTAGATGGACATCTGAAGTAACTACATCGGACTTCCTCAGAGGAAGAGGCGTGTTGGTATAACAGTCTAAAATGTGCGTACAATCAACAAAAAGTATAATGTAAAGCTGTATTTTCACCATCACAACAGTGCTAGAGTAAGGATATGTCATTGAAAGGTTTGTTTACGTTGTTTGCAAGTTCTTTCAACGACGATTTCGATACTTCGTCGTGTATTCGTACGTTTACGAGTGTTTCTGCAAGTGACAGAGTAGTATCCGCTGTCTGAAAACAGTATAAAAATAAAACGAGTAATACTAGCTAAAAATAAACACTGTCTTATTGGATATACATTTCAGCGTATCATGTTCAAAGGTTCACGTTCACCGTATGAGGTAGAATTCTAGGAATCCTTTGCGATTCCTAAACTAAGAACAACCACAGCTAAGCTGCTCAGTTGCTATGGTAACGTGATTCGAGCTCTAAACTGGATAGTCGTTGGAAAATGAGATATGGATATGAGATATGACGGTGTGCTGTAATACCTACATTAGGTAAAAATCATGGTGTAAAACAGAATGTCTCGCGACTTAGCAACGAAATTAGTTTATCACGTATCGAGCCAGTTCGTGGTCCAACATCGGGAGCAACGCGCCGCGGCAGCAACTGTTAGAAGTGCACATTAAATTACGAACATTATTTTATAATAGAATCATCAGTTCTTAAATCCAAGCTTAAAAAATAAAACCCTTTTTATGCTCGCTCAAATGACACCACGTTTCGTAAACCGGTCGTCCTGAGCTTATAATTATAGACTATAAAAACAGTACTAAAACCCATACGATACTTACATACATACAGACAATCACGCCTTCTCAAGTAGGGATGGCAGAGCACACGAACATATTTCACGTTTTGTAGCCTTCAGTAAGTATAATATTTAGGTTTAAAAAGCTGCAATAGTTATAAAAGTGACAGGTTACTTCTACATACAATCACGCCTGTTCTCCCTAATGGGGTAGGTAGAGATGAAAACAAAGCATGACTATTTCCCGTTTCGTAGACACTTTTAGCATAATTTTAGATATAACAGATGTAAGATACTGGCAGGTTGCTAGCCTGTCGCCTAAAGTGTACCTAAACCAAGTTCCTTAGTCGCCCTCTACGACATTGTGAACTAGTATTTTTCCTGTAGTTAACACACAACTAGAGTTTTGTGTGTGAGAAGTTAATACTTTCCCTGATAGGGAGGGACGTTGACAAATAAATGAATTTATTTTAATTAAATGTTTTTTGTTATTATTTATAAATTAGTAGCGAGCATGAGACAAATGAAATAGAGTATTCTTGCTAGGAAACACTTTATTTGTATAGGAACTATATGCTAAAATTTAAGCCGTGCCTTAGACAAGAATAGACTCGGGGTTGTGTCTTCGGTTCGCGTGTTTTGGATCTAATGTAAGTTCTCACTAAAAGAGATAATCTACTAAATTTAAAGAAGCCTTTGAAGGTCAGGGACAGATACACTCACAGAACTTGCTCCCAACCCGGCAGGCACTCGCGGACCGGAACGGACTGTTGCTCGGCTAATATAGGGACGTTTGCCTTACGATACGCTGCGGAACTGGTAGAGAATATGCACCAGCAGGCCTGAACGCCGCCAGAACACCTCGAACTAGGCCAGCAAGGCACCAGTGCAAATCCTAACAGAACCGGACAGTCAGAACATTAACAGAGCGCCACCCACGAGGAATCCTTCGGAAATACCTCATTCCACCCTCAACTGGTTCCAATCAGCGACGCGTATCGGCCAATAGCGTGAATGCTAAGACGAAGATTAGCTTAAGTGATAATATTAAAATCTATTTTGGTCTCTATCCCAAAACAACGAAAGAACACGTTAATACCCATTTGATGGAGATCAAACGAAATCCCGAAATACATTCAGGGATGCATAAACATACCCATAAATTACTCGCTCCGCGGATCCTCTTCAGCCATTTGGCCTCGAACAAAGCGGATGCTTCCCGCTCACAACCACAACTCCTTCCGAGAGCAAAAATACGTCCGACGCCATCTTTCAGACAATGACGAATCCATCTGTCAAACTCTACAGACCCAGCAAACGTCAAATGTCAACTGCGTTCAGCAATCCTCCATTAAGGCTGTGCCAGACGACCCAACCTAAACGAGTTCACACGCCACCCGACGTCTCTGCCAAACGTTCCGTGACAACATCCACGATAGAAACTGAAGTATTAACCTAACCCAATACCATTCAGAAACCAGCCATTAAAAAGGCGGTAACCTCACAACCCTTCCCAATCTCCCTACATCCACAATTAAGCCGCGATCTCCGGTAAAACTGTAAGCTAGCAATAAGCATTGTAATCCTCACAATAAATACGCAGAGCGAAGCCGCCGGCAGCAATAACTCGCAGCGAACGATCAGATATGATCTCAGAGCCGGCAAATCCCCGACAACTTAGTTTAGATCTTGATATGTGTATTAGTTTCTAGTAAATTAGATGATTTCGCTTCTTGTGTTTGTTGCGGGTTCGTTCCGCCGGCTGTTTGCGCAAGATTTGCTGTTATGTAAAGGCCGCTTTTGAAACGGTAAGCTTCGACGCGGTTAAGGGTGGAAACTATCGGGGAATGGAATCGAACGTACTCTTTTGATTACAGAAAACTGAAGATGAACTGACTTTATAGTAATTTTTTACTTCTCAGCCTGAAATGGACCTTAACATTAGGTTTATTCCTGATGCTGAGACTCGTTCATATAGCAATCAAAATAGTAGCTAAGTATTTTATAAAATAAACACTTGGATACTTCGATAATTTTCACAACTCTTCTTATTTCGGTTACTTACTTTACCCTTTACTCTGCGTCAGTTGACCCTGAACTTTCCCGTCGAGTCTTTATTCCATAACAATTATTCAGTCTATACAACAGCGAATCGAATCGCACTTCAACGTACCATTAAAGGAGCAAACAAGCACGTATCGAAACAAAGTTGAGCTCGAATTACAAATATACATTACCGTTCATCCTTACTTGGCACTAAACTCAAATTATTATAATTGTTACGCAACTCCCGGGGGCGGGGCGATAGGATCAGCGATCGGCAACCCGGTTTATTCGACGCGCGTATACGGCACTATCTTCATCGTTAATGGCCTAGCGAGAGCCATTCTTACTTACTCCTATCGTTTAGTCCCCGACCCCTGGGCCATCAAACTTCACTTTCAGATTTACGGCTAAACTAAACGACGTAAATGCAGGGGTACGCCACCACTGGCTACGTACAGGCCGTACTTTCGGAGATTGATTCAGGCTTTCAATTGATTAGTGCTCTGCGGTGTACGAGTACACGATGAGAAATAAAATCTAGTGAGTTAGGTACCGTTCTACGGCGGTTAGTGGATTAAACCTCAGACACTGATAGACTAAGATACCAATGAACATGCTACGCTTGTATTCATTATATTTACTTGTGTCTATGTTGTAGGTATTATTACCCCATGTTGAATAACTTACACTAAATCTAATTGCTTATACATTATATATTGTTGGTTTGTCTCTATTACTCACTTGGCTAAATTGCCTCGAAGCGGCGCCCCATATTGCCTTCGCAAAACTGATCAGTCACGGCCTAATAAATTATTTATTTACTCCCAGAAAGGCGGCAAGTTTATATCCACTTTAATTCCGTTAATAGATATCCCAGCCGAGATCAGCGGTAACTTACCGAGTTTATGCAACCACGCAGTTAGATGGGTTCTTTTACAGCGCCTTCTATCTTAAAAACTTAATAGCTAAGGAGTCAACCGGCCGTAGTCGTATAGCTGGGAAATGGCCAAGCATTTCATTTATATGCTAATATTGTAAGGAAAAGAGCTCTTAACACTGCAAGCGCAGAAATTAAACGGTTCAACTTCAACTAGTCGAAGTTACGTCAAAAGATTACGAACTTTCAACTCCCTTGTACACAGAGAGGAATTTTCACTGTAAATATTTAAGTCTGGCGTTATTCTTGATTAAAGCATTTTGTGTTGCGAGTGACTTGTTACCTGTTAAACAGACTTTTGCTAAATATTGGTGTGATTCGCATATACTCACGCAAAGTTTTGCGAGTGAAGTATTTTGGCTATGGCATGCCTCTTACCTACGAGCCAGCGTACTAATTTAATCGTTTCGCATTATTAAAACTCGTTTGGAACAAAAAATTCAACACAATTATTTGTCCTTTGATGTACTAAATTGCTTAAAATTTGAAGTACTTTCACAATTTTATTTCATGGATATGTCACCGGAAAATAACACATTCCGTAAGTTTATAAATTTCCTAGGAAGTTTATAAACTTTCGTAAGATTCCAAACGGGAGACAAAAAATGTTATTACGCCCACATTTTTGCAAAATTGAATATAATCTAACCTAACCTCACCTAATCTAACATAAATAAAGCTAATCTGATCTAAATTAACATAATCTAACCTAACCTAACCTAACGTAAATTGATTATTTTACGAAAATGCGGCCGTAAAATAATACAATTTGTCTCCCGTTTGGAATCTTACGGAAGTTTATAAATTTCCTGAAAATTTTTAGGAAATTTATAAACTTACGGAATGTGTTATTTTCCGGTGACAGATACAACTAAATTTCACATAATTTGTGCTATCGTACTTTCTTTTTTCTTGTCAAATCAGAGATCACTCCCTAGGTAATTAATAATTCAGACTCAACTCGTACAAACTACAAAGGTAACATTTCCAAATGAGCGTAGTAGAGCGAATTTATTTTAGAGGGTAAATTTTTGAAAACGAATCGAGCCCGAGGCGGTCGATGTTATCGTTCCTTTTTATTAAACTCTCGTTGGCATATAATCTAATGTTTATATTAGAAATTTTCGGCGTAACGAAATTAACTGGGAGCTGCCGCCGGCGGTGCTCCCTCATTATGGTTATTGATTGTGTTTTAAGAGACGAGATACCTCGCCCTCACCCGATATATTAAATGCTACTTAGTATTAACACGTTGCGTTAAAGTGGGCGTTTTAATTGTTTTCCTCATTGCTTTCGTTCGTGTAATAAATGGGAGCTGCCTGTAATATGTTTTTATTAAAGAAAAAACGGGACGCATTTAAAAGTGCTTCCGTTTTACCTTTTTTAATATTTATCGCTGTTATGTGCATGAAGAGAAAACTAACTTTTTATAATTATACACGTTCACACATGAATGACTTTAAAATGGCATTTAATTATAAAAAGCAAAATGTAATAGTATTTTTAGTCGTAAAGACTTGACAGGTTAAATTATATTGGTTTACTGTACAGGTAACTCACATACACGAGTAAGTACGCATATCACAGGAGAATAAATAGAGAAAATATGACTGTACCAGTACCCTACCCTATGTATTCATGAATTGTTATTTTTGCAATACGTTAAAGAAAAAAAGAATGTTGGTGAATGAATTAACTATCCACCGCCACCAACGCATAGGTATGTGCGTTTTCACGACTTTCGCCTAGTGTCAAAGATATTCAGGCATTTGAACCTACGGTGTACGTTCGCGGTTCTTAAAGAAGACTTGACTTTGGCAATGAATGCATTAAATAAATTGTTACAATCCATTTTCCGCACACCCAGACCTCGTCAGTGATAGGTATTTTATAGTTACTATTGATCCGTTTAAATGCCGACGCGCCATTATTAAATGCCGCTCAATCATCCGTGTCCGAGATTCCGAACGAAATATGCTGCCATTTATAATACATTTTTTGTTATTATGTGTTCAATCAATTGTTTGTCAAAGCGAGAAAAAAATTGTCTGATCATATGGTAAAGACAAAGACCTAATTGATCGAGATAAGTCGTGATCAAATTAAGACGATATACATGTAAGTGATTGCGGGAGGTTGATATTTGAAAACGTAAACACCCGTAGTCTATAAGAGTTTGTTGGTATGAATAATAAATTCAACGTATTTTCTTTTAAAGCTATTCAAGAATACACCCATATTGAACAAAAGCGATCCCGGCTGTGCTGTGGGAGTAAATTGAATTCATTTAGATCATCCATCAAAGTCTCCTCAGTAACGCATACTGTTATTCTTGTTCAAAAACCGTCGCTGAGGCAAAGAAAATATTTAATGTCTTCCCTAATTTCGTACACATCACAGACTCGTAGCTATTTTTTAAATTCATACTTAACGGTAGATTACATGTTGTTCGCGAGATTAGGGAAAATGTTGCGCGCATCTGACTTTCCTTATTTTAAATATTAGTATGTTCATGGCGTGTGAAATGAAGACATTGTCGTACGCTATTACGGACCGTCGGCAATTCTTTTTCCTTGAAGGCTGGTGAACGTTTGACATTTCGTTTCGTCTTACATTTCTCACTAGAGATACATGTCGCAAGGGAAACTTTTGTACAACCTAACAAAATATGCACAATGAAGTGACAAACAGGCAATATTTTATTAGGAAAATTATAAAGTGAATGAAACTACCTATACCTACATGTCACCGTCAAATTAAAGATGATTCTGATTTCGTCCCCAAGACGCTGGCTGGCCGCGTTACCTCGTTGCACGGCTATCCCTAGCCTTTGAGCGAGGTCAGCGACAGCTCTAGGGTCACTTGATGCCAGAACCAAAAAAAAGATGCCTGCAGCAGGGTAAAGCGGTCAGCGTCTTGGGGACGATACCAGAACTATATTTTGAAGTAATGTATTATAGGTATAAGTAGTTTTAGGTAGCGGTAGTTTAATTTTGTTGGTTTTTTTAAAGAATATGTATGTGTTTTATGTATTTTATGAGGATTCAGAGGCTAATAATAATAATAACACATGTTTTGTCAATCGTTTGAAGGTCAGCAGGAAGAGATCCCTTAAGGGATATATTCGCCTTTGTACTTGTGTTTTGTTCTGTGCTAGTTAATTTGTCATGTTTATTTTGTACAATAAAGAGTTACATACATACATACATACATACATAACTAAAACAGATTATAGTAGTAAAGTTAATTATGTGTAGGTACGTGATGAAAACATAATCTTCTGGGAACACATTAAGAGAGATTATGTATACATCACATAGTACACTGTATTCAACTAAGAGCTAAAACAAACGTATAATACAGTAATCTGAGAAATATTTCATTTCGTAAAAGGAAAATGTAGTCAAAACACTGAAAGCATTAACTTAGTTGATTTATTTTTACTAGACGCTTGGTACGAAATGAAAAAACTTCTATTCTGTTCGGAGAGCACATTTGAACGATTGCTCGGCTGCTTTTATTCGCGAAAACTTCGCGAGTTGAAACAGGGCTTGAGGCGACGATATTATAAGCTTTCTCTCTTTCTCTCTGCCGTCTCCCTGCTTCTACCATTGACGTTAATTCGTTTTTGAATTTCTAAACATTCTGTGGAACTCGTAGTTTTATTCTAGGAAAGGTTTTACTAGTTTGCACAACAGGAATGTAATGACAATAATGACATACAAAACCTTCTCCTTGTATACCTACCGAAACGGGGTAGGATGAACTCACAAAACGTTACGTAGTAAAAACCATGACTATATCAGTTTCGCAGACAGTTTCTTCATAATATTTGATTTAGGCTACTCGTGTCGACGTCGTAAAGCTCCTAACCAACTGACAGGGCAGCAAAAGCGGCGTGATAGTACGATGTGCGCGTTTCTTCGTTTGATTTCGAATATTACAACCGATACCATGAGGCCACCGCGGCGCCGCCCCGCTTCCGTTGTCAGTGCGCTTGTAGCTTAAGAGGCGATTAAGGAAATATGTTAAGATAGGTACATTTTAAACGACAGTAACTTGTCATTATTGTCCCCCTTTAAAACCTTAAAATATGCTGGAAATGGCCACAAAACGTGAAAGAGTCATGGTTTTTTTTTTTTACTTTGCAGCGTTTCTTGTGCTCTGCCTGCCCATTCGGGAATATAATCATGACGATGTATCTATGTGTATACTTTTATTCACTCCTTTTTGACAGTTACACATCCAGACAGAAACAAATTATCGTCCTAACACCTCGGTTCGATTGGCACATAACAAGTTAACACTTGAAATATCCTCGTGTAGCCAGTAAAGGAATAAAATTTCCGTAGCCAGTTACGGAGGCGTACGACTGACACATCATTACGTGACTGAACCTTTTCGCCCTTCGCGATGGCATTGTATCGGCCCTCTTACCGATTTGAAATTGTTGAGAGGTATTTTTAAAGGGATGTTTTTGAAATAGTGCGAATGATGTATTTGGACACGCGCAGTTGTTTTTAGATAGTTTGTGTGAACGCAGATTCAATTTACATCTTTTTTCGATAGCATTTTTACGATTACTCAATAATTAAGTTCATTGTCCTGTTTGACGTTGGATTTAGAATCACCTTTTCTTTACTTACTCCGTGGATGTCGTAAGAGGGAACTAAGGTAAATAGGTTAAGGTACATTTTAACTTGTTTCGGTTAAGTTATCTACACTCATCCACTGAACCTCACATATAAATAAAAAGCAAAAATTTTGAGGGTCACAACTATCAAAAGAGTGTTCAGTTTCTTCGCCCGACAGTATTTGACATTTAGCTCCATCACCGAAAATAACAATTTTAAAAGCACAATTTCCCGTTCAGCTAATTTACAATAACGAACAGATTATTTGGTGAAATTGCGTGGGTTTGAGAGTTTAGTTTCGCGGCAACCAAACGCCCAGCGGCTATAATTTCCCTAATGTTGGCATTAGTACCTCGCTCTGCAGACATGGCTAAATCTAAATTGCTTTTTTCTCCGTGTAATTGCAGGCAACATCGACCTACGGTTTCAAAGGCGACCTTTAGCTCTGGGCGTTTTTTCCGGCTCACTTCTTTACGCGTGGGCTGTAGACGTTTCTTTACAAAATACGAAACAAAACGAGGGGGATATTTTTAATAATGTCTGCGGGGACTGAGGTGTGCCGAGCATCAGCGAAATTAAAGCTCACGGCGCTTGATTAAACTATGGGATGGTTTTATTTTAAAGGAAGAGGTAGGGGCCTTGAGTACGACGCTCCGTCGCGCCGGTGTTGTTGGCTGCCTATCAAGGCAATTAATTTCAATATTGCGTTATTAACGAGAATTTGTAATCTATTCCCGAACCGTCTTAAAGTTTAGTAATACTATCGAGCGAAATTTAATTATCCGACATTCATGAGTCGTTAATTTTAAATATTTACACGCAGCGCCAGAATTATCCACCCACCCAACTTTTTAGAAATAATGTGGAAAGTGAGAGTTAGTTACAGCCGTTGCAATGAGTCAAAGTGAAAACTGACCTTGGTAGATAATTTTATATACACATACATACATACATACATACATCACGCCTGTATTCCCAAATGGGGTAGGTGGAGTACACGAAAAGCTATCTAGACAAAACAAATGACTATTTCACGTTTCCTTACCCGTGTGGTGTCGGGTTTAGAATAACACCTCTCCATTTCGTCCGAAGATGTCGTAAGAGGGACTAAGGAAATAGCTTAAGGTATATTTTAGGCGACAGGCTAGAAACCTGTCACCATTATACTAAGGAAAAACTTAAAAGAATATGCTAGAAGTGACTTTACTTGTTTCGTATCTAGATCCCTTCTTATGTCTTTGTTAATTTAATCAATCAAGCCTCCAGGTACGAAAGTAGCAACCAACTTGATTCTTTGCGCGTTTTAATTAAAAAGTTAAGGAAACTGGCGGAGTAACGGGTACTCTGTATTCACCCGAGAGCTTCTGTGAACACAATTTTATTATTCCCATCGTGCGTATAAAGAAATCATTTGTTTTTATTTTACCCAATTAAAGGGAGAGGGAGCGAGGGAGGCAAACAAATCCGAATGACGTCTCTATTACTTAACGCTTTTCTCCTGGTGTTGCCACCCTTATTTCTATCGGGTCCCAGCGCCCCTATTCACCTTATGGCTCGCCACATAAGGGTCCTTTTTCGAGTCAGTACGCCCGCTGCACCCAAGAAGCGACTCAATATTAATCTTCGGAGTAAATACAAATAACAGCAGTTCGTGGCTGCCATTTTGTACAGACAAATCCGCTAAATTGATAGTAATAAGGGCAGTTGTCCCGCGGATGGGTTCGCCGGTAATATTACGTCTAGGGTTGTTGGCGCTTAACTCGTAATCCTTGCTTTCTACCCTAGTTTCTATATTGACTTTTGTATTGTCAACTGCGATGACACCGTATATTGCCGTAAGTAAAAACGCAGAGCTGTGTGTAGGTTTGTATACGAATAAAACAAACCAATAGTGAATACGTACTATCACGCCTATGTTCTTAAATGGGGTAGACAGAGCACACGAAATGTGACACAGAAAAAGCATGACTACGTCACGATTCGTAGCCACCTTAAGCATAGTGTTAGGTTTGAAAACAGATGGAAGAGGTATAATATTGACAGGTTGCTAGCCTGTCGCCAAAAGCATACTTAAACCTATTTCCTTGGTATAAGAAGAAATGGAGAGGTCAACCAATAGTACCTATCTCATTGACATAGGGAAATATTCTCATCATTAATACAAGTAAGCAACGTATATTCAAGTATCTTGAACATTCCTCGTTGCCACTTTTAAATCGATTCACGTACTCCCCTTCCTAAACGTAAGGGTAAACCCGGCATAATAATGCGATATCCGAACAATTTTGTTCAAGAGACATTCTTCATTAAAACGTAAACGAAACAGAATACTAATTGCGAGCGAACATACGAATGTTAAAGAAGGTTACCGAGCTCCGTACACTTCCCATATTATATTTGCTCAGCAAACCCCACATCCCTAATGAAAGGCATTTCTTTGATCCGTTTGGATACCTTAACCGGGTTATATTAGAAATAAAAGCAAAACATTGGTCAAAGTCTTTTGACGACGCGCATTTATGAGTTGGGATTATAAAATAAATTATTCTGACAGTCTTAGGGATTTACGTAGACAGAAATTGGCAAAGGTAACATGCATTTCGATCCTGAGTGTGAGCTAATAAAATTACTTTCTGGAAGATGCCGGATCCTCAAACTTTGCTTCGGAATTTTGAGTACAACGTACTATTTTCGAATTAAATCTTTAGGCGAATTTTCTTGAAGTATTTGTAACGAAAAAAGATTCAAGTACCGCTTACTTACATCTACAACTAACATAATATGTATTTCATTACACGACGGAAATCTTATCGTACTGTTTTATTGTGTCATTTACGGTCTAACTCGAATTAAATCCACGTCAAAATTTTATTTATGGAAGTAGAGGTAGTAAGAGGCTTTTTTACACGCCATAATTATGATTGCCAAAATAAATCCACCGCAACAAATTTTACATAGAGTATTTAGAAAAAAAACAAATACTAGAGTACAATAGCAACCACAACATGCATTGTACGCTTAAAGAAAACGCGCCAATTATTAACAGAACGCAACAAAATTATGAACAAAGGTAACTAGCACAGCAAAACCAAGACACACTGTTACTGTCACTATTTCGTTCACTAAGAGCTGTACAGGGTCGCCAAGTTAAATTTAAGGCATGTTCCGTGGACCATCATTCACTGCATTCTAGCCCAGCTTCATTGCACATAGTTAATAGGTACATAAGCAGTAAGCATGTTCCGTCCACCTGTCGTGTGTTCCAGGATCCGCGGACGCGGCCAACAAACGGGCGTGTAATGATTTCCGTGCACCGGCGATATGACGGATGTCGCCGACGGATATACTACTTTGTTGATTTATTTACACTGTGACACATGCATGTTATTCATTGTTTGATAAATAGAGGAGTCTAAAGGGTTCACTTGTTTTATTATCCTTACTAATATTATAAGTCAGAAAGTGAGTTTGTTTGTTTGTTTGTTCCGCTTTCACGGCGTAACTACTGAACCGATTGCTTTGAAATTTTGCAGACATAAAGATAGAAGTCCGGATTAAATAATAGGGTACTTTTTATCCCGGAAAAAATTGATGTTCCCGAGGGAAAACAAAAATATAGTTTTCTTGATAGATCGATATAAATCGATGATAGATCGATATCGATCGATAAATGTTAGATCGATAGATGATGATAGATCGATGGCGCTGTGTGTCGTTTGAAACGAGAAGTTTTCTTATAGTTGTGCTTTATACCGCAATATAACCGAGTTCCACGCGGGCGAAGCCGCGAGCGGAAAACTAGTAGAGATATACTTTGAACAGTCAACTGAACATTAAACTAACGTGAGACTCACTCATGTTGAATAGCAAACGGATAACTCACGTTTTAAAATCGAGTTTAGCTCGAAATGTTTACTATTCAACATGAACAGTCAACTATTTACGGTGAACAAAGCTGTAGCGTGGTTTAGCAAAAAAAAATCGGCGATTATTAACAACATACTTAATTTAGTAAACAGTGTTACAAGCATTGACTTATTAAATCACATCAAATTACATCACTTCTGTATGGGATTCGGGGTAGACAAAGCATACGATAAGTTAACTATGTACATACCCAAAACCTTGATCATTTCTCGTTTTGTAGCCGCTTCTAGCATATAATTTAGGTTTTAAGTTAAGAGGTATAATAGCGACAAGTTGCTAGCCTATCGCCTAAAACATATCCGTTCCAATAGGGAAATGTCTTAGTCGCCTCTTATAACATCCACTGAAGAAATGGGGAGATTTTATTCTAAACTCGACATCACACGACAGTAAAAAATCAAGAGAAAAATTAAACAATGCGTATTTTACAACACAACAACCTATTTGTTCTATGAATAACTTATTCTCCCGTACATGCTCGTAAAATTAACAAAAATAAATCAAATCAACCTACAGCCGAAATCACACTGCAAGTTAGTTTAACTCATACAAACGTTGCCGTACGAGTCATAAATACATCAATTTGTTCCACTCCCGACTGACGTATGTGGCGGTACTAGCTCCGCGCAGCTCAAACGGGATCACAAAGTTATAACAATATTTATCACTCCTATATTGTAGCCAGTGATAAATGCGCACCATTATGGGACCAGCTACCTGTCTGACATGGAATTTCATTTAAAGAAGCACCCTATATTGCCGTTCTGCTTGCTAATTTTGTATGTCTATGAAGACTATGAATCATGTTTATGAGACAGCGACATTTTTGAGCGCGTGCAAGCGATGTTGGGTCGCATCGCTGTAGGGAAATTGTTTCTGGAAAACGTTTATCTCCTGTGGAAAATGGGGATGAAGAATTTTGCTGGCGATCGGGATTACTGTTTGGGTTTGTAGGTATTTTATGGATGCACGTTTAAAATTTAATAGGCGATGGTTTACCATAGACAGTTCTTGCAACTAGCGAGCGTTAGCCCACAGTCTTCCGTTTTTTCCACTGTTGAATTTTTTTACACAATGAACTGTCGTAATACGTAAGTTGACGTCAAACAGATACTCAGAATTTATCAAAGGTCATTTGTTGTTAACGTTTACGAGGGTTTAGAATGAGATACAGTAACAGCGTAGTCTGAGCACTTACAAAAGCACTTTACCGAACGTATCAGACATGAATAATTGACAAATATTATAACGTAGATCGTCAAGTCAATGTCGCCGTTATGCTGAATATTAATGGTAGTTTACGATGTTTACTCATGTAGAACTGGGGATTAAATTTAGCTGGTGTAGTCAGTTGCCCATGATTTTGAGTAGGTAGAGCGTTCCTTGACTCTGGTAGAGAAGAGGCTTGTGCTCTACAAAACTATTACAACGTCTGCTGTCAGGTTTAAAATAGCATCTCTCTATTTCTTTAATGGATGTTCTAAGATGCTAATAAATAGGTTTAGCATTAGGCGACAAGTTAACTTATCCTAACATACTAAGTTATTCCAACGCACAGAATATGTTACGTGATCGTCTTTACCTCTGAATTAGTTTGTTTTTCAATACCAGTACAATCGGCGCTTACGGCGGCAGCGGTGTGTTGCGGGGAGGTTGTCACCTCTATCTAACTTTGATTTTTGGCAGTTTTATAGGACTCACAGGAGTTAAAAAAGCTCCCCTTTAACACGAACTTATCATCTAAAAAAACAGTCGAATGGACAATCTCCTTGTCACGAAGTTGGATAAAAACATCACTAAAATAATAAAACCTGTGACATTTATTACCGACCCAATTGTACGGCATCTTGCAAATCATTTTCGTCTAACACACATTCCAGAAACCTTTCAACTTTAATAGTTGCGTCGTCAGTAGTGACTTTTACTATAGCCTTGTTTGTATTTGCCAGTCATGACGCAAAATGATTTACCGTAACGGGTTTGATAAAGTTTTAGAATCATACCTCTTTATTTCTTCCGTGAATGTCGTAAAAAGCTATGAAGGAAGTAGGTTATGGTATGCTATAGGCAATAAGTATGTGATGTTACGTATGTATGACGCAATATTGTGTTACTTTGTGTATAAAACGCGTCATTTAGGGCGATTAATAATATACCATCAAACCATGCCAATGTGACCTTAAGCCGTCCAAAAAACGTACCTAAAAACTCTGAAAGGTCAAGTTTTTTTTACTGCGACATTGAAAACAAAAATAAACAATAGCCTTAAAGCTAACCCTGTTTGCGACCGACGTGGTAAAAAAGTCACCAGTGTGAGGTAAGCCTTTGTAACGTGTAGGAGTGACTGCAGGGTTAAGTTATTTGTCACGCACACAAAATATTTTCCCTCGCTCCTCTCTAGCTCGTGTTCAGATATCAGGCACGCATGGTGCCTACATTTTTGTGCAATAGTGTCCGAGTAAAAATCCAGAAAAAAAGAACAATAATACGATCAGTAGAGAGTCAAATGAAACTAAAAAAACTGGTTGCCTGTAAAGTCGGTATACGGGCGAAAGTTTTACGTGACAACGACTTTGAGTGGTAAAATAATTTTAAAGTGAATATTCATTCGTATAGTAGGAAGAAGGATGAAATAATAGTAACTTTCACTTTTAATGTCTGTCTCTCTCGCTCTTAGGCGGGCTAACCATGCCCGAGTGGAAGGAACGCGTGCCTCTCACTCGCTCTCATTGTGAGCGCATAACGTGAGCGGAGCGTAACGCAGTTTCTTGAAGTGTCACCCGGCAAACCAATTTATAAGACGTTGTCACGTCAAAATGAAATCAGTACAAATTTCTTTCATTTATTGCACACTATACCGGCTTTTATTTATGCTCCCCTGGTACCTATTGGCGAAAAAACTATAAAAAACTTGATCGATTTCTCGTTAGTAACTAAACACTTTTATTGTACAGAAGGGTATTCAAATTTCATAAATCAGTACAAATTTCTTTCATTTATTGCACGCTATACCGGCTTTTATTTATGCTCCCCTGGTACCTATTGGCTAAAAAAACTATAAAAAACTTGATCGATTTCTCATAGTTTACAGAAGGGTATTCAAATTTCATAAATCAGTACAATTTTCTTTTATTTATTGCACGCTATACCGGCTTTTATTTATGCTCCCCTGGTACCTATTGGCGAAAAAAACTATAAAAAATAGTATGACGTCATCGTAACGTTACCGAGCGTTACACTTTTTCATAAGTGACTCCCAGCTCAACCTAATTTAAGACGTTGTCACGTCAAAAGTAGTCTACGTTTAGACGGCTGGATAGCTCAGTGGTTAGAGACCCTGCCACAAAGCTCGAGATCCCTGGTTCAATTCCCGATCGGGGCACAATTTTGTATGGTGAACACGAATGTTTAATTTCGAGTCTGGGTATATGAGTATGTCTGTTGCTTAGCACTCTTCGTAGGTACATACAGGCTTAGCCTAGTTTGGCAGTAGCTCAATTAGTGTAAATTGTGTTGAGATTTTATTACTATCAAGTATGTTTATTTTCATCTTAGGAAAAGTTTCTCATAGAGGTTTTACATAAAAAAATGTAGACAATTCACGAATCATAAAAACCTACTTTTGGTTAGGTTAGAAGTAGTTTCGAACTTATAATCTCAATGAGCCCTTGTTCTGTCTATTTATAACTGTTTTTATTGTTACAGGAACAGTCCCACAAATCGTATCGTCCCCTGACGGTACTGACCTTCCGGTGGAACTATGCCGTCCACGGGCTACACCCCGCTGGCTACCACCTCGTCAATCTGCTACTCCATGCCCTCGTCTCACTACTCTACTACAGGTAAGTCAAGTGGAACAGATAAGCTGGACATCCAATATTACCATTGACTCTTGACCCATTATTGAACCTATTTGCAGTGAACGTCGTAGTAAGATTGCGTTGCGCGACAAAGGAAATCTTTATTACGATTATTGGACTAACTTCTGCGGTGGGTCAGGAATCAATTGGTTCGACTTGACAAGCTTCAATTTTTCACGTCTATTATAAGACTAAAGTAAGTAAGTCACTTTTTTGTACAAAAAAACACGTACAGGTACAGGTACAATTATTGTAATTATTTCACTTGTTTATCTATTAAAGCAAAACAAACAAGATAAAAATAATTTATGTTATTTCTTAATACCATAAAGAACAAACCTACCTAAAGTTAGCCAGGCGAGTCAGAAAATAAATTAAAAAGTCACGAAAAAACATTTCAATTTACCGGTCGACTTGCTTCTGAAATTATTTCAACAGTTTCCATTTGGCAAATAATGTGGCTGTTACCCCAAATAGCGCGAACCGCTCTCGCCGGCGAGACGGCTGTGACTTACTGTACCGACACACGAGCGGTACAAAAATACGAGATACGTTTGTAAAGCTGTTGCGTCGTTAAAGGGGACGGATACGTTTCTATCCCATTAAAACTGCGAGGGGATACGGCATCTCCTCTTTGTGTAGCGAATGTCGACTGAAGAGCTCTTATCATTCGAATAAACAAGACGAGGCTCCCACTCACGAAACTCATAGTCATTACGTGGCATTATACTATGACGAAATTACAACTAACTTGATACATCGTAATGAAAAGCGAAACAGCCCTGCCGCCTCAGACCTGCCGTCGCTAAATGGTAGCAGCAGGCAAATAGGATTAGGGGACAAGGGGAATCGTAATTGGATGAGAAAATTACATAACAATAGTCGCTAGAGAGTCGTTTTAGTTGCCGAGTCGGCGCGATACGTAATAACTTAATGAAAGCGCTCGCTGTTTTAAAGTAACCCCGCTTAATAAGGGATTAATCAATATTTATTAGAACCCGATAAAGTTTCGCAATAGTTGTTTCATAATCGCCAAGTTGAAATTAATTAATATGAAAGTCCAATCAGAAGCAGCTGCGTCGTTAACCCTTAATTGGTAGGACTCGATAATCCAGTCGGTCGCGGCGAAAGCGGCCATTTAATTATTCAATACAATAGCTAACCCTCTATCGCCTGCTCTCAGGGTGTTTACGTCGCGAGTGTATTAATTTATTTTTATTCTTCGTGAACTCGGCACAATGCTGCCTTTAATGGTAACGCGGAGCACCGTCGTAAAGAAGGGCATTAATTATGGGCGCCCGGTCCGTAACAGGGACTCATATTGATCTCGTGTAATCTTATCTTTGTTGTAGGATCGCTTGTCTGCTGAATATGCTCCATGTCCCGACGTAGTTGCGCAGTAAGAAATACAATGTCCGCGTCACAAAGCAAAGGGGCGAGATTAGGATGCATTCGCTTAAATAACGTGGACAACATTAAGACTTTTTGCTATAATAACCAGGAAAACACCATGTGGAAGAATAACATGTTTTTCCTACAAAGTATATTCTGGGACGTTTTACTGCTAGTCCGGCGGTTCGCTGTCGTCCGCAAATATTTTTGCCTCGTCCACAGGTACCTCGCACTAAAGGCTCCTAGGTCAGCATTAGTTGCGCTGGAGCTGGAAATGGCTTTTGTACACAAACTAACTGAAACAATAACTATTTCTCAGTTACATCACCGAGTTTAAGTCCGCTGGAGCGGTCGAGCAAAGCCAGTTTTAATCAGGCTCGCTCGATCCCCTTAGTTACTGCTAATTACGGGTACTTGCTGTGTCCACCGCGACCTTAGCCGGGCTTATGCTCAATATCCAATTTGTCAGCATAATCCTATTAACGATTTTAGCTCTCATTATCATGCCGGTCCGGCAATGCTGCCCTTCAACTAGAGTTTACGTGACCACTTCGTTAGCGCAAATTAGTACAATGACCGGTGTTAGATTGGGTACAAACCCGCCATGGATTTAATTCAACGAACAACGCCATGAGTATAGCTTACGTTGCGTAGTGAATGAAATGTTTGGCAATGTGTTACCTTTCACGCAGTTATTTTCGGCACAAAAGGTAAAACGCTGGGGGCTGTTTATTGTGCCGTCGTTTAATTCTTATTTAGTGCTATTTCCAAGTAGCTGTAGTAAAACAAAGAAAATAAGGATTCGCGCGAAGAAATTAACTGTAAACAAACGGAACGTTATTTATAGAATAAATTCATTTAAAATCTGCTACCTACGCCTTGCTAAAGTTGAACAGCCGTATAAAAATGTGTTAAAAATTTGCTGTGTGCAACGATTGTATGCTGCAATAGGATAAAACGTAGTACTACGCTGTAAAATCAAAATAAACCAGCTTGCCGTCTGAAGTGCCTTGTTAAGCTTCGTCTGCATATTTTTATGTTCTCCTGCTTCCTGAATTTCGTTAATTCACTACGCAGCCGTTGCATTTTTACATTTTGAGCAACAACGTAAGCGTGTTTTTCACTTCAACCTGTATTTTATAATTCATTGTTACCCTTGAAAATGCAGAGATTTTACGAAAAACAACGTAAAAGCAAATATTTTAAATACTTTCTATCTGTCGATAATCTGATTGAACATAAACTTATTGCATATTATAAAAAAATTGGTCAGTTGCGAGTCGGCCTCGCGCACGGAGTATCAACTAACACCAACTAACACTAACGTCTTGTCACTAATACCTCCTTTATTAAGTAAGAAACTGAAAATTATGCAAAATGTGACTTTGTCAGTACTTCCTCTAAGTAGCGTTTCGTGTGCTCTGCCAGCCGCCTTCAGGAATGCAGGCGTGATATATGTAAATCAACTAGTAACTCTATCGATGCATTTTTTTACTAACACCCGTCTTCTTACGACAATGGTCAAAAAAACGTCGACGTCACTCCAATTTTAAAATTATACCTAACTGTCGTGTTAGCAGCATTCATGAACGCAGGCAACAGAGCTATTTAGCACAGAGCAAGTTTTAAACCCACGTTATTCGGAACTGTCGAATTTTGCATGCAACTACAAACTTATAATGGAATTACTTTTAAATTCATGCCCAGTGTGCACGGGAGGTGCACGCCGCAAATATTCTTGAGACTTGACGAAACTAGCTTAGTATGAGAACGTAATTTGAGTAAATCGGAGACGTGTTGTGGCTGAAGTTATGTCTGAAAGGATAAACTTGGATAACCGAGTTCTGAGGTAGATCGTTCTATCTACGTGGAACCACACCTCGCCCCTAAAATTAACGTTTCTAAACTGGAGTCCAGAAATAGGACTAAACGAAATCGATTCGAAATCGAAATTGGTTCACGCTTTAAAAATAGCCATTGAATTTCACGCACGTGGCAGTCAAATTTACATGAAGCCTTTACTTTAGTGTTGAGGATTTTTGAGTTTTTTAATTGGAACCAGTGTAGAATATTGTCACAATAAGCATAATAATAATTTCCTCTGCCGGGCAACGCAATATTACTGTGTTTACTGTTTACTGAAAAAAGTTTTTATAACTGGTCTGTAATCGATTCGATTATCGCCGCACCTATCTAGATAAAAAAACGCAGCAGAATTCTAGTTATGAAAACTTCACATCAAAAGTATCGCCAAAAAATCGATCGATGTTTGCCTTACTGCTTTAGCAGAGGCATTTGACGTTCGTCAAAGTATTACGCTGCCAAAATGGTAACCAAAATCAGCTACAATTTTTAGGTTACATTTTTTTGGGGCGCGAACTGGACCTCTATGGATTATCAGACATAGAAATAGCGTGACAGAGACAGCAAAAATCAGCAAAACGTACATACATACACACATCACTCCTGCATTCGTTATTCCAAATGACTATTTCACGTTTTGTAACCACATCTAGCATAGTTTTTAAAGTTTTAAGTTATTAGATACAATATGACGGCCGGATAGCCCAGCGGTTAGAGAACCTGACTGTGAAGCTTAAGGTCCCGGGTTCGATCCCCGGTCGGGGCAGATGTTTGTATGATGAATATGAATGTTTGCTTTCGAGTCTTGGATCTTTATCTATATATAAGTAAGTTTATCCGTTGTCTAATACCCATAACACAGGAATTAAATTGCCTACTTTGAGACTAGGTGATTGGTGTAAGAATTGTCCAGTGATATTTATTTATTATTTATTAATAGTGACAGGTTGCTATGGAAGGAATAGGTATTATTCTAAATCTGCCACCAAACCATAACAACAAACGTAATTTAATTGAAATAGATTAACCATACATAGTGGGGAAACAAAGCGCATAAATCGACCATCATCTGGGCTGCATTAGTCCATTTTCAGGACGAGCGGCGTTGGCGACGGTCCAACGACACGGCTCAGATATTCCGCCATGAAATGAAATTATGCCGTCAAATCGCAATGGTAATGTCGTTAGTAATTACGCTGGTAATTAAATCAATTTCGGATTCACTTTGCAACCTTGCTGCGGTACGATTTCAGTAGCTTACGTCGATTTAAATTTCTATTGAGGAGCTCATTTGTCTGGTGATTTCAATGCGTTTAATTTCGGATCTAAAGTGTGGTCTCGGGCTGAAAATAATGTGACATAAATAAAACCATGGTATATGACTATTTCACGCTTCGCAGCCACTTCTAGCGTAATTTTAGGTTTAAAACAGATGGAACAGGTAGTATACTTTGCTACCCCGTTGCCTAGAGCATAACTAAACCTATCTCCTTAGGACATCCGCGCAAGAAATGGAGAAGTGTTATCCTATCCCGACACCACACAGGATTTTTAATAATTATACTATGAATTAATGAGTATGAGTATGAGTATCCTGGGAACGGACAAAGTTCCCGCGGGACGCAGACGACGCTGTCTGCAAAAGTTAGTACAAAATTATTCACAAGCAAAGGCTTATTATTCACAAATTGATGATATTAAAATTCCCACCGCAGAATAAAAATAAGGAAGCGCGCACACGAAACATCGTACTTGAAGATTTAATAGCTCCTTTTTGAGATTTGCACGTAGCGGTGCGCAGAAACTGTGATGATGATTTTAGGTAGTAAATATTATTCGTAAATATTACTATAGTATGAAAAAACGTAAATGAAGTGTAAGTTCATAGAGTTTATAAAGGCATCTTTTGTAAGCCATCTGAAAATGTAATTAAATAGGGGAGGTAGGGGAGGGATGGGCAGTTGGGAGACATGGGCACCCCTCTTTTATTCTGATTTGATAATAGATTTTATTTTTTTAGTGATTTGGTAATTTAATTTACCGAATGGCTTCACTGATCATCCATAGGCTATCTGTTGTTTCTGTCAGTTATCGAACACAAATACGTTTGAAGATTATGCACTCGTAAAAGTAAGTATTTTGTTGCGATTTCGGATCGTAATAAAAAGAAAACTAATGAAAGGTATGTGTATTTTTTATTATTTATCTATTGTATATTTCCTAATCTATGAATTAAACTGAAATTCAAGCCTAAATACGTAGATTAAAAAAAATACCCGTAACCTACGTTGAAAATGTATACGGAGGGAGAGATGGGCATTTGCATGGGTGGGAGGTTTGGGCATGCCCAATGCTCCCTCCTATTATATTCTGTATAGATTTTTAACTATTGGTTGACTTTTAATTGTAGAGAGATACTACTTAAATTAAAAAAGAAAGGTTTGCGACGGGAAATTCCTAAAGATTTAATATTACGCGCCATAGAAGAGGTAACCACCACTACTAATTTAAGAGGCTGAGTAAGATCAGAAACACCTATTTTTTCCTGAAGTAGACGACATAGCTAGTGTCCTTTTAGACGACATCAAATCTAAATTGGCAGTACCTACAAAAGACAATACAATAAAACCAAACGTGGTAGTTCTAAATACACGTTTGATAGTTCTTTATGGGTTACACCTAATCTCAGACAAGTTAAGGTATTGTTTAAGATGTATTTTATTTGTAAATTTTATTTTTGTTTTCTTTTATTGATGTAGTTTAATAATACTTTATTTGTTAACTAATTTTTGTATTCCATTATGGATACAAAGTAATTTATAGGCCGTGCCCAAGCCTCCCACAGGGTATGTCCAAGCCTCCCTACCGTAGGGAGCAATGGGCACTTTTGACTTAGTTTACAAAATATCTCGTAATTTTGAGACTGATTGTAATTTTTAAGGAAGCTCTTTAATTATATCTAGCCAGATACTTGGTGCAATAAGAATTGGCAATAAAAGTTGACCATCTATAAAATCTGATCTTTTATGCAATAAATAGTGAAAAAGTGCCCATCCCTCCCCTACCTCCCCTACGTTACAGTAAAGCGTGATAATTAGTACAAAATGATGGTACTAATTTTAAGTTACTTTTAACACCAACCAATCTATACGCTGTATTTATTAAACACAGAAATTTTATAGTACTGAATTTTTTATGTTCTTATGTTCGTCTAGCTTTACAACTACTTACGTAAAATTGTAGTATGTAATAGAAATTTTTTAACTTTTTATTGTAATCTACTAAAACATGCACGCTTAATCAGAGCCAGGTGCACAAGGGCAGTATAAAATTAACTAAGTATGACAAATAATTGATAACTTATCAACAAGAAGGGTGTACGGGTTTTAGCTTAGTGAACATTTTCACAGGCAAGACGCAAGTTTGGAAGTCAGTGAACGCAAACAATCTTTCTCGAGCGCCCTAATTTTTTCCCAGGCCAATGTCATAAAGCCCTTAATTGCTGTCCCTTTGTCTTATCTCCGCATGCGAGTAATTAATTACGTTTACTAATTAATTTACTCATAATGGCGGAGTATCGTCGATGCGAAATAATTAAGCCATTCGTTAATTAAAAGTCGCTTCGTTGTGCCGCTATCCGCCGCTGATTTAACTGGTAACGGGTAAACCTTAATGCGCTCTTCATGTCAAACTGTACGCGAAAATATTGGGTAATTTTGCACGCCCTAGAGGTATGAATCGAAAATAAAAAAATAAAAAACGTATTCAGTTGCCTTTTGATTTATTTACCTATTTCGATTTTGAAATTACATTACAAAACAAAACAGTACGTCAAAAGTGAAAATGTGAATCTATACTAATATAATAAAGCTGAAGAGTTTGTTTGTTTGTTTGTTGAACGCGCTAATCTCAGGAACTACTAGTCCGAATTGAAAAATATTTTTGTGTTGGATAGACCATTTATCGAGGAAGGCTTTAAGCTATATAACATCACGCTGCGACTAATAGGAGCGACGAAACATTGAAAAATGCGGGAAAAACGGGGAAAATTGGTCACTATTCCACGCGGACGGAGTCGCGGGCACAGCTAGTACGTAATAAAAAGATAATAACTAGTAGGTAGGTAGTCGTAAAAGGCGACAAAGGAAAAAGGTTAAGTGAAGTTTAGGCAACAAGCTAGCAACCTGTCACAACTATACCTCTTTCATCAATATTTCAAAAAGAAATTGCACTGAAAGTGTTTGCAAACAGTAAAACTGTCATGGTTTTGACTATATGACGTTATAACGTATTTTATGTTCTGCCTACCCCTTTTGTGAATACAGGCGTGGCGTAGATTACCTAAATAGCTATTTCATTAATTATCACCGCACTTTTTATAATTAAAGTACAGCGTAGACCCTTCTGCATTAAATATGTCATTCTTTGCATTCAGTGCAACTGATATATTATATTCGTCGGCAAACGTGTTAGTGTTTTTGATTTATGACAATAGTAGTTACCAAACGCAACATATTTGTAAGATCGAAACGCAGCAAACTAGTACATACTGAATAAAACTACTTGACATACAGTAAATCACCATCATCATCATCATCAGCCTATATACGTCCCTCTGCAGGGCACAGGCCTCCTCTCAGTATGAGAGGGCTTGGGCTATAGTTCCCACGCGGGCCCAGTACGGATTGGGAACTTCACACACAACGTTGAACTACTTCGTCGCTGTGTGTAGGTTTCCTCACGATGTTTTTCTTCACCGAATAGCTCGTGATAAATATCAAATTCGATATCGCACATAAATTCCAAAAAATTCAGAGGTGCGAGCCCGGGGTTTGAACCCATGACCCTCTGCTTGAGAGGCCACATGTCGAACCGCTGGGCTATCACGGCTACACAGTAAATACACGGGACTTACCCTCGTACGGTCAGTTGTAAAGATAATATTACGAAAGTGAAATTAAACATTTAATTAAAACAAAAGTTTTTGATGTAATTGTTCACAGAACTACGGCAAAAAAGACTGTAAATATTGCCGCGGTCAATTTCCTTTTCAAGCGACGCCTCTGTTTTCCATTTTAACTCTATTTTATGTTTGTTTGTTCATAATTTCCACAGCGATGAAAATATCTCATTGTGTTTTTAATGCAGTTTCCTCGGGAATTCAAAGTATGCCATTTTGGTCGTATTTTATGACGTTGTGTTGTATGAATTAAAACAAATTGAAGGTATTACATCAATTCCTTGTAGAGTGCAAACATAACAGAAATAGTTTTTAGACATGAAATAAATGTTCGCGTGGTGTTGGATTTCGAATACTACCTCTCCGATTCCAACGTTCAATTGTGGCAGTTCAACTTCGTAATTTGAAAAATAATCACAGTAATTGGGGTTAGTAGATTATGATAATGTTACCATAGCTTCACTTGTAAAGTAGGTACATATATTATTTAAATAACTGTAGCTTATAAGAACTACCTCACTCCTTTTGGCATGGCTACTCACCCCATTGTTCCGTCACGTACATGTAATGTTACTATCTCCAAACGGTATTTTCGATACTACTGTTTGGCGCCTACTGTTTGGTTTGGATAGTTTCCGTTTTGTCGGCATCGTTATTTGCTACGCGTGACGTGCTACGTCGTAGCACCGCGCTACGCCAATCGAGCTACGACTCGTAGACCATCAAGTTTCGTAAAAACAAAAACCGATGTCGGTCGACGCGATCGCGAAAGTATTTTTATAGCATTTCACGAATTGGACCCGATTCCAAGTAATTTTAATAAACAAACGATGCCTTAGAGGTTTCGGAAATCAATCAACGATAACCACTTCCGAGAAATGCGTCTTCATACCGAGAGAAACACGCCGAAGTGATTTATGAAAGCATTCACTGTGATCCGCGACTCTGTCTGTGTAGAATTTGTAGATCACTTGTCTGTAAAAGCTAAATGTGCAGGAAACAATTGCGCGACAGCCTCACAGTCATCATCATTATATACGTCCCACTGCATGGCTCAGGCCTCCTCTCAGTATGAGAGGGCTTGGGCTATAGTTCCCACGCGGGCCCAGTGCGGATAGGGAACTTCACACACAACATTGAATTGCTTCGTCGCTGTGTGCAGGTTTCCTCACGATGATTTCCTTCACCGTAAAGCTCGTGGTAAATATCAAATTCGATATCGCACATAAATTCAGAAAAATTCAGAGGTGCGAGCCCGGGGTTTGAACCCACGACCCTATGCTTGAGAGGCCACAGGACGAACCGCTGGGCTACCAGTCATGCCACAGCCTGAGTCGTTTAAAAACATTGTACAAAGATAGTTAAATGGCCATGAAATGGTCATGGGTTTGTCTACGTAGCGTCTCGTGAGCACTGCTTACCCCATTTGGGAATACAGGGTTCATGTATTGTATGTATGATTGTGACAGGAGTTAGCTAGTCGTTGATTTTCAAGGTACATCTTTTAGAACATGAATTCTTTATTGCATAAAATGTACCATATAGGACAACTAAACGTACGTTATCAATTTTTCAATTCATGCTTTTCAGTGAAATAGAAAATGTACCTAGATTTTTTTTAATAAAGTACTAAATAAAGGCGTACGAAAACCAACTAGGCCAGATTCCATTTCAAGCGCCGTGCGGCCTTTTGACAGCGCCGTAAATTTTTAATATTCATTAAAACCATAATTTATTCATGTTCAAAGCTCAAAGACTCCTAAATCTATACAAATATTTGGACAGCTAATAGCAAAAACCTTTGGTTAGGTACGAGAGGCCGCAAGTCGATATCTCGCCACCAGTCGTTAAATATACATAGTTTCGGACTGTATTTGTAAATAATAAAATTCAGCCAGTAATTGGCTAAAATCGGCAAGACTATATTCCTTGCGTCATGTTGTGTCGTGGGTTGCAACCTCTCTTTTTTATCACTTGCTCTTGCGAATTAGTTCTCCATTTGTTAAAAAATAAACCTGCCAAGTGCGAGTCGGACTCGCGCACGAAGGGTTCCGTACCAAAAACTGCAAAAATTCAGAATTTTTGTAT
>BHDV01015122.1:0-34377 GCA_005406045.1 Adoxophyes honmai
AATAGTTTTTTTTAATCAAATTCCCGATCGCCGTTACTTAAGTCACGCCGCGGTAAAAAATGTACCACGTAGTGATGTCGCTGGAAACCTCAGAGCACTGTATCCACGTTATTCTAGTTCATCAAATTAAATAAAAAATACGTGTACAACATCTAACGGACTAAATAGTTTTTTTTTAGTCAGCTACCTAATTAGCATGCCACATAATTCTTTTGTTTTTTAACCCCACTGCTGCCCGAGGCTTTCCTAACATCATGCATCCGTCCACCTATTCCCGGGACACCCTACTCTGCATATGACGTCTGTTGTCTTCATCCGAAGATACGTCTATCCCACACCTGTTGTTACATACGTGGCCAGCTCAATGCCGCATCAATGTACTAATTCTATGAACAATGTCGGAGGTATGTCCATGCGGTCTGTTATCTGTGAGTGTACCTAACATCCGTCTGTTCTGGTTCTAACACTAAGCGCTTCCTAATCTACATTGGCTAGTAAAATACAAATTCTTTAACCCTCGAGTTTTTCCCGGATGCTTTCTACCCCGAGAATCTTCTTCTAATAGAAAAATAAGCCATATAAATCATAAATGCCCATGCCGATAATGTTAATAAATTTCTCCGTACAAATCACTTAGAAGCTAAATAATGTATAAAATATCGGAGCGGGTGGCGGTAAGTTGAATGGAGCCCTGCCATCGATCAATCACTCGGACACTTTGGCTGGATATCAATGAGTTTGGGCTGCGGACGCCTCCAGCTTACATCCCCGCTGCTGTTTGCCTTATTGAATACACTTTCTAACTAGTGAAGGGTAACTGAACTTTCTTTAGATGTCTATCTTTTATCATCGAACTCAAGCGAGCGTTTCAAATTTCGCGATAAAAGATGGTGAGAATTATTATAATATGAACGTTAACTCTAACGTCTCGACTTTCTAATACTAAAGGCAGACAGCACGGATTGCTAGGGTCATGACATAACTCTTTCGCTTCTATCTCATTCATCACTGTTTTATTCACGCTTGTCGGTTCCGATTACAGGAAAATTTGCCTCTTTTTGTACGTTGCCAATTTGCTCAATGTTAGCGTGTTTGTACTTACACCAATTTATGGAATTAGATTTCCTTAGTGAATGTCCCGAATGTTATGACTATGAATTATGATAGAAAAATAGGTTGATCTCACAACACGCATCGAATAAATTTCTGTATAAGTGCTCCATTATTAAATCACTTTGACACAGCTCATGAATTCAAGAATCTTGGTCATTTATGGTTCAGTTCCATTGAAAGCACAGGAAAAAATAAGATTAATTAATAATGTTACATTTTACTGCCTGCAGACTTCAAAAGGAACTTCAACATAACCATGCTTCAATACATTTACCTAGCGTGTTTGTACTTCGATTAAATATTTTTTTAAACGTAATTAAAATGGTTCGTATACATTGTTAACATAATGTATTGTTATATTTAATAATACTTGGACATAACTGGCAAAAAACGCCTCACATGTGGTATTTGTTCTATTACAAACATTTTCTCAGCTCCACTTTGCGCTGTTTAGAAACATTACGAATAAAAGAGCTACAAGTAAAACACCATGTATCACAGCAGTAAAAAGGCTACACAAACGCTAAAATAAAGCGGCAAACAGCTCTTTTGTGCAGCAGAATGCACCCTGAAAGTGACGGGAAACGAACTGCACCTCTGATTAATTCTCAGCTGCAATAAACTTTATCAAAGAATACTGTAGTACGTTTAATAGGTAGAATAAAGGATACGAAAATGCAGCGGTATTTGTATGTGGCATGCACACAGCTCAGAAAATAAACAATTAATCTGAATTATTTTTGAGGTATTACATATTCTAATTAAGAACTCAAAATTACGATGTTATTCTTCTCAAAAATGTATTTTTCTTGAGGAATAGTCGTAAACTTCCTTGTCATACAAAAATAGTGTACCAAGAAACTTTAAATATTACTTAAATTTGTGATAAGCATTTCATAAAATGTACTTAATCAAGTTGGCAGATTGCAGCTGGCATAAAGTTGAAATTGCTAACCTCTAAGCCTCTTTAGGTAAACATAATGAAAATCAGATTCATATAACTTTGCCGTTGATACGAGTTTGTTTAAGCCTCGCTCGAATAATATAAGAGCCAGCCAGTACCCATCTTTCATATTATGACAGTCGAGATGGAGTATTATACAAACCTAATATGACAGATGGATATTATTCCTAAACGATAAGTTGCCGAAAACTTATTTGAAGACTTCAAAACGAACATCGTTAGTAATAAAGTAAAAAAGAAAATTTAAGTAAAGTAACACAAGGAGTGTAATATTAAACCTTCTATTCTTTCATATTTAATGGGCTTTAAGTATTTTTTAAGTAAAACGTATTAGCAACAGCCAGTCACATACAATGTATTTCTTTCCCACTCGTTTCACATTACAAGCAAAACTACGGCTATGTTGAAATAAAGACGACTTTGCTTTAACAAGCGCTGACTGAGAGAAATTGGTAGTTTCCTGCCTTTGAGTGATACAAATGTCACAGTAACGACTCTTAGCAAGACAAGGGTTAATTTATCTCTAGACAAATGCTACTATTTCCCGTCTTCAAAACGAGTCTACAATTCCTTATCGCTTTAATCTCATCACGTGTGCTAACTTTGTTTAACGATCTTGTAGAAACAAGTGCTTTGTGTGATGGGGTAAGAGCTGGTAATTTTGTGTATCTCGCTCGGATTACGTTACCGCAGTCGTAAAGCATTAAGTTCCCGCCAAGTTAACGTATAACAATGTTTATTAGACGTGCAAGGTACAATATTATGTTATGATATTTTACCTGCTGTCCTTTATGAAAAATGGGAAAGCCGAGTTGATGTGACGTGGGGTTTCCGAATAAAGTTTCAGACTTACAAGTCACGATTCGAAAATTCGAAAATATCAAAAGCATATAATGGAACGTCACAATTGATATTCAGCATACACTTCAGCCGCGAGCACTCTCGGGTGCGAAGTGTCGAGGCACTTACCTTTACGTTAATAAATAGCTTTTAAACTCTTACGTTACAGCTTCGGGGCCGTTGAAATTACCTTTTGATATGAAGAGCTAAACGACTGACAAGTTCCAGAAATCTATAAAACAATGCATGAAAGATAATATGTTCCACGCATTGTTATGAGTTTAGTGAACACCGCGCCGTGATAACGATTAAACCGGATTTTATGCTTTATAATTAGAATAATAACGCTGTGCAGCGAGCACACGATAGCAACTAAGCAAAATTGACAAGAGTGATTCGATTAATGCCATGGTTACGATAGAACAAGATTAAAGTCAGTAACACTAGCGTACGTTTATGTGTATGCATTATACACGTTTTTGTTAAGCTCTGTGTATTGTAAGGAGCGAGGAGTGTGAATAACAGTGACGTCCACCAGAACACGGCGCACAATGCAGGCTCATCACAGGGGAATATTCGGTGCATGTACGGCCACAGCGCTTGAATACGAGGGATTCCGACTATGCGGTGTTGTACACTGAGCGCCTTGGGACTTAGTTCGGAGCAAGGTTCGGAGCTGCACGTTATTATGTTAAACGATTGTTAAGATGTTCACTTGTATTGGATTTTAAGGAGGGAGTTCACGTTTGAAACGAGCGACCGACATCGCTTTGATATCGGTTTGGTTACTCATTTTCTACGAGAAAAATGAAATTATCTTATTGAAAACGTCCTACTGTAATCGTGACTAATTTCAAGTTTCAGAATACCAAAGAACTGAAATATTTTTTAAATGTCTAAATCGATTACAAGTTACATCGACACATAAAATTTTGACGATAACCAGTAGATAGTTATTCAACTTTATCGTATGTACATTTTTAATAACGAATCGTCTAGACAAGAGACGGTATTTTTACATCAAGTGTTTATTATCTACTTTGAATTTTCTAAATTCGAGACATTTATAGACAAGATCTTTACGGCAAATTAATTCGAAATGATTAAACTGAAAGTTTTATGTTAAAAGTAAATATCAAACAGGTAATAAATGTAATGAATAGAGAAAATACAAAAGACCAAATATTGAAGTAAGTGCTATCTACATGTGTGAAATATAGGTAAGTAGACGCTAAGAAAACAAAATGAAACGTTCAATATATTATCAGAGACATGCTCCGTTATATGAAGTTAAGTGGGATGATGGCCCTGTTTTCCATAAGCCGATCTGACGACGTAAAAAGGGAATCTCATAATGTGCCGAGAAAGACTACATTTTTGCTATGTGATACGCAATATTAGAACATTATATTCAAGCAATAATGTCAAAAGCCCTTTTAACAGTAACTATTTGGACTGCTATAGTATCTCTTAAGCGTTCTTCTATTGCAATAACACTGATGATTATGATTGTATCGATACGACATCTTTATTGTTTAAATTAGCTTCAGTTCTAGTCCCGCAGAGGTGCGTAATTTTTTTTTTCCTAATTAAGAAGAATAAATACAACTCTTTGTTGGAGATCAAAAATTAGCAGCTTATCTGCCAACAAACATATTGTGATAATATCGCGCCTGTATGCATTGATTCCGTTAGTTAGAAGAAGAAAAAATCAACACTTTAAAGCCACTATCTAGATAAAACTTTAATTTCACTTTTTTTTAAGCATTTAGCAAATTTAAAAAAGAGAGAAAAAAAGTAAAATTACCCTTTCCGCTCATCCTAAACTTCCTATAGAATGTTGCTGAAAGTTCTCGAAGCCAGATTGATTAGGTTAATATCGAGATAACGCTGTGTTTAATATTGTCGGTCAACAAAAGAATGTTATAGAATACATCGTACTAGTTACTTCCCGTAACCAGCATGACAACAGAGCATCAGGGTTGGGTCCTGTCAATAAGTAATAAAGGTAATGGGGGTTCTATTACACTGCTGTCATGTTACTGAAAGCCAATATGAAAACTTGAAAGCACCCCGGTCCTTGTAATTAATATAGCCTATTTATATCTCGTCACAAAAGACGTAATCTGAACGGGAAAATGTAATATAATTAGGAGTAATAAATTTGAAACGATTTTATTACCGTGCCGATGACGAGGCCAGAGTATGTGGCACTGTTAATATCATTAAATGATTAGAATGTAATAATCTTTGGTACGCTAGGGGTTCCTTTATACGGAGTTACAATGTTCCTCAGAAAGGACGCCATATTTGAAATTTTAAGTCTTATTGGAATGGCTGCTCTGAACCAATTTTACTATAGGATTTTTCAACTAAAACTATAGTTTCTCTTTAGCGAAGTAAAGGTCAGACACTGATCTGGTCATCTTATTGTAAACACAAAATGAATGGCTTCTTTATTCATAATTTAATAATACATATATGCAAGCACGTTCCAAAAACGCTTAGCGTTAACACAAACAATGTATATTAAGTTTATGTACGACGTTATTTCAAAATCTGCTATTGGTGGGAAATCGAAAACGATTTTTAACTTACCTAACATTGGTGTTATTGCAGTCTGATTTTTTAAATATGCAAAGCCGCACGCAGTAATTACTTGTCACGGGCAGCGCTCGTCGAGACAACTCGAACACAGAGTGGTAACGCGGTTCATACATAATTAAACCGTTATCGAAAAATTAACAGTCTGTCTGACAATGAATCCAAACTGTTTATTGAATGAGACGGGAGGTACTTTACAATGGTAACACTGAGCTTAAATGAATTAATTCGCTTACTGGTTACCTACTACAAACTGATAAGTCTTGTAGTAGAGAATGAAGAATGGTTTTTAGTTGAACCTTTGAGCTTGAAACAAGTTTTTGTGAAAAGTACATTTTAATGCAAGCTTTCTTGTTAGCCGTTAATTTTTTTTTCTCCCTGGCTATACCATCTAAAACTAAAGTAACTCGTCAAGATGATTCAAAGGAGCATGGCGTCTTTTCAGCTTCATCTAACTATATAATCATGCGAAAGTAACCGTAAGTAGCTCTCCACATTTAAGACCTAGACAAAACACCAACTGTTTTTACCTTTGTAATTTTCTATAGGTCGTCAGATAATACTGTTTAGGCCAAGTTAATAAACGAGGATTGAAATAGATCTATACATATATTATGATAAATTGATAAAGTTCCAATATTCCAGACAAACGATAAGGGCGTATAGATATGAATTTCGTCTCGAGGTTTGAGCGTTCGTGTGTTATCCTTATGAACCGAGCACCAACCCGACCGGGTGAGCTGGCGTACACGAGTGGCAGCCATTTTGACTATGATTTTGAGCCGTACCATACAAAATCAAACTTCATGAGGTTTCGCTTAGCTTCTCTAATACTTACATGTATGACGATAATGTATTAATTTGTTGACTCGGTTTTTTTTTGTCATCTAGGGCGAACGAGAATATAATTTAGTCTTGGATTGAGTCACTCTTCCACACATTTTTTTATTATTTACAAGTTGGCCCTTTTCAGGGTCTGCCGTGAGAGCAGCCAGCCCGTGTTCAGTGTTTTCAAGCGAACGTAGCTTGGAAGAATGACCGGACAAGCCTGACGTCTGTATGGTTAGCACGGGAACACGCTCTAGTCGCGTCGCGCGCGGGATAGTCTACCTGTCACTTTCTGAGGTCTCTAGTTAGACAGTGATAGGTATAGTCTATGTCGCGCGTATCTCTACTCGCGCCCTATCGTGCTAAGGGGACTGGTTGTAGGACAACTGTTTCTTTACCGCTCTGCCTGCGTTGTATAGTGTCACCACTGAGGGGTCTCACAGTACGGCTAGTGGGCTGACTGACCGGATGTATCCTAACGTGTTACCGAGCCGTCGACATAATAACCATGAAGAAAATCGTATGCTTTTTTGGGATACGCCCCCGTGTTGCTTCGATCCGGGCGGATGAATATGACACATGTACATGCGACACGTTTTCCATACGTAAAAAAGGTCTTAGAAATATAAAATTTCAAAAATATTTCATAGATATCGTACTCTTGTTATTCTTGGTGGTATGTACCTTTAAAAAGTAAGCGATGTTCTTTGTTTTCCGATGTAAACGATTTACAATAAAGTCTGGAGACGGCTTTGAACTACGAGGAGCTCCCAGCCCCGGGCAGGGCTAAACTGTTCATTGTTCATAAAGCAGTTCTTTTAATAATATAAAGCGAATTAGAAGAGTACTTATTATAGATGTACAGAGCCGAAGTAACAAGCAAAAGCGATCGAGGAATTAAATAATCTGTAAGACTACTTTCGGCTACGTTAAATAGAATAGTTAATTTCTTCTAATTGGGATCAACTAGCCTTTGCTACTGTGAATCTATTAATGTCAACGTTCCAACCACTACGTAATAAAAATTTGCATCCACAAAAATCCTCAAGTCTGAACCCACTTCTGAACAAACATTTACTTTACCTTTGAAACAAACATACGCGCCTTTCCACGACGCGACCTCATTTTCAACGCGGTCAGTTTATAAAAGAGGTTGGTAATAGAAAAATACTGTCTCAATTTGTCATCCTTGTAGCTGTAATGAAGGTTGTCACTCACCCATTCCCCAGAAGACAGTAGCGAAGAACGCCACGTAGATGCGGCTGCCGGACGAAGGGACGAGCGCCATTCCACCTGCGATAGCTGGCCAGCCTCGGGAGACCTCTCATGGGCTCGCGCACAGCTCTCACTGGAGGTCCGCGCACACATTAACACTGGATAGTCGCTTGTTTAGACACACACTGGCAGTTTGTGGAATGAAGTCATCTTTACGAACTGTTAAAAAAAGGTTTTTTACTTTTTAAGAAGAATATGTAAGAAGGTTTTTAAGTATGGACTCGACGGGAACAGTTTATCGCATTTTGCAAAAGTTTAATGTTGGCGGTAAATTTGTCTCTTCTGTAATTATAAACGCTGAACAAGTTCTGCAATTTGTATCATTACGGAAAGCTGTTAAAAAATAATAAAACATTCACTTCGTTAACTACCAATTTATTTGGTAATCCGTATCCGTACCAATATATAAATGTGAAAGTGTGTTTGTTTGTTTGTTTGTCCGTCTTTCACGGCTAAACGGAGCAATGGATGGACGTGATTTTTTAGGTAGAGATAGTTTAGGGCATGGAGAGTGACATAGGCTACATTTTGTCTCTTCAAATCCCTCCATTTCCCTAAAGTGAGGAGTGGAAGTTTTCAATGTAGAAAGCTATAAAATTGGTATGTGTGCTATCTCTTCTGTGATACCCCAAATTTAACGCGAGCGGAGCCGCGGGCAAAAGCTAGTAACAAATAAAGAAAGAAGAATAATAAATACTTAGTAGGTAAACTATTTTCGCGCCAATACATGCATAAACATCGCGTCTATTTTCTCAAAATGGGTAGTCAGAGCTCACGGAACGTTGCATAGTCAAATCAACACTGTGCCACGTTTCGCATCTACTTTTAACATAACTTTCTGTTGCATTGGTTTTGACAAAACCCTCTATATGTTCATACATAAAAATAAGACAGGTAAAAGAGTACCAAGTACCAGTACTATTAGTGCTGGTAACAAATCATAAACAGCCGAACACAAAGTGTGTACTATGTAGTTATAACACGTAATATCAAGCCCGTCATTTTAAAGACAGTACTCGCGTTTTATTGTTGTTGTCGAGCACTAGTTATGTGTCCAGAGCTTGTTTACGGCCGCCCACAGTCGGTAATGACCGTCGCGGCAGTAACCCGCGGCATTACGCAGCTCATTTGCGAGGACAGCTACTGCACTGAGATGTACGATACTGTGACTTTATCGCTCAATAAAGCCCATCGTACTATTTAAATGAGGCGGATAAACACGAGGAAGGTGGGGAAACGCGCTGAAGTGAAGCCTAGCGTTCGTTGCTAAGATTTAAGATCAATTTTCCCTTAGAGCTGAAATGGCATTGTTGCTAGCGTCTTTTTAATAGTCAATACTGTCAATTCAATGCGGACCGCATGGAACAGCAACTCCGATTATGTTTTCGAACCCGACCGCAAATAACAACTGCAAACGTCATCCACAGAGCACACTACCTTAGTTGCAAATAAGTGGCACGCTATGCCATATCTGCTTAAAAATAAAACATGACATTTTCAATTATTGAGACGACCTGATAGCCCAGTCGTAGTTAAAGAACCTAAAGAGGCTTCAAATTTCGGATTCAATCCCCGGTTGGAGCAGATATTTGTTGTGTCACGAGACGTTTGTTCTTGAATCTGGGGAACCTATTTCATTACATAAGTATGTATTTACCGATATCTAAGTATTATCTTTAGGGTTAAATCATTTGGTGTGAAAAGTCTCATGATATCTGGCTATCATACCTGCTATTTCAAAACCTAAAAAAATACGCTAGAAGTGGCCACGAAACGTGAAACGTTTCGTATGCTCTGCGTACCCGATTTGTTAATGCAGTCGTGATGTATGTACAAATGTGATGTACCTGTCGAAGGCGGATTGTATAATCCGCCGTTTTACATTACGCCTAGCCGTTTTGCAAAACAGCGCCGTTTTGTAATGCGGCGGCTCAACGTTTAGCCGGATTGAATGCGGCTGAATAAAAAACCGCCGGAATGATTTCGGCGCTAAACGTTATTCATTACGGCTAGGCAGAATGTAATAAGGCGAGAGATTAGCCGCCACTTTGTCGTTTTTAGTTCAGATTTTTAACACTAGTGGCGCTGCCTAACATAAACAGTAGAGGATTTAGAGGTTTTAATAGGTTAGATTAGGTTAGATTACATTAGATTAGGTTAGGTTAGGTTAATTTGGTTTATTTTATTTACATTTATTTTAATTAGCATTCTTTATTTTCTTAAGTATTGTTACCCTACAATTTTAGTAGTAGTACAATGCGGCTAAACGTGGGCCGCCTTATTGAAGAACGTTTCGCAACTACAATCCGGCTGAACGTTGAGCCGCCGCTTTACAAAACGGCGCTGTTTTGCAAAACGCCTAGCCGTTATGTAAAACGGCGGTTTATACAATCCGCCTGCGACATACCTATGCCCCATGGTAAAAAAAGCAGTATGTATGTCAACGGCTGAGGAGACATCTGTTGCTCGACTGCGTATCCTCTAGTTTATCGTCAACTGTGAATGGTAATTCATAGAAATACATTATTATTAAATTCGTCGACGATATTGAAATAACACTTTTGTATTGATAAAAATACCCAACGTTACTTTGGAAATTAAGTACCTACCATTAAAAGCAAATACTCAATAAATACATAATTACATACAAATAAACATAAGAATGACGCTCATAATAGCAGCAAAACGTATAGAAGTAAGAGAAAAGCGAAAAGGCAAAACAACACTGGTCCGGATTCCATTTATGTTGCTATTGCTGTAAAACTAGTTCTAATTGCCTCTCGCCTAGAGAAGTCTTTCCTTTGTTGGTGTTCCTGTATTCGTATGAATTTTCAGGTTTATTCGTAAAAGTATATACTTAAAAATAAACTAGTAACTTAATTGTTTAGGATACCTATTGAATGTTTCATTTATTCTGTTTCATACTCTTGCACAATCAAATCTGATCTAGAGGCTTGCTTTTACTTTTATAGATAATTGCGTAGGAATAAGGACTTATTTATACTACAGGCGGATTTTTTTTAGATTCGGATGTATTTAACTAAAATGAAATTAAAACCCGGCCAAGTGTGTTCAATCTCACGCATGACGGGTTCCGTCCCATAATGTATACTATACGTTGTCGGTTTAGGTAGTTAAATCAATGTAAACAATATTGACGTGTCTTTTTATTTAAACGTACACTTTATAAATCGAAATCTTTACATTTTACAATTTTGGTATGAAAAAATCATTTACTTTCATGATTTAATTGTATAGTGTAACGATTTTCATTTTTAGACTGTGTATTTCAATAAAAAGACATGTCAAGATTGTTTATATTGTTTTAACTACCTAAACCGACAACGTATAGGAATGTTACATGTCATGTAGTCCCATCCACATACATAAAAAAATTCAGAGTTTATACGGATGCGGTTTAAAAAAATCCGTACAGGAACGAGTTTGCGCCGACGCGTGCTGCTTTCGTGCAGTTACAGTTTAGTGATTTTATGTAGTTGTGCGGAATTAACCGACAATCTTTTGCCAAATAGATTAGGCTTGAATCTCTTTCCTTTCTTTTTTACCTTAGAGGTAACAATACACAATTTCACGGATTTTAGTGCACCACACCCGCATACGCGGATACGAGTTACTAAAGGGAAAGATGGAAGTATTCTAATCTGTCACTGTTGTACTACTTTTATGTAACTTTCAACCTAAAATTCAGCTTAAAGGGAGTACGAAGCCTAAAGTACTAGTCATGATTTTGTTTTTGTAATGTTTCGTGTGCTACCCAAATTGGGAATACAGGCAGTAGTTCATGTATCTACCTAAACTGTAAAGTATTTACACTTGTACCTAGTTCCAGTATTTCCACGGATTTTAATAAAAAGTGCGTTTTCAATTATTTTCAAGTCTTAGTAGAAACTTAGTCGATGAAAATGGAACAGTAGTATTTTAAATGACGAAACGGCGAGCACTTGAATAATCCCCGCCCTAAAGTAATCCAGGCAAACTTGACGAAGCGGTCTAGAAGGCAAGCTTTTGTTAAAGCAAATCTCTTTTGATCGTGTTTATTCAATACGTTTTACACTAAAACTTAAATAATTTAGCTACTTCTGAAACAGAATTTTTTATGCAAACGATGTCATGAAGAACCAGCAAACATATCACAACGAGCCTCTAGACAATGCTGTCGTAAAAATATATGAAGAAAGCGTATATAAGGAAAATCTGTGCAATAGGAAGTTACATTTCATTTAATTAATTTGTTTCAGAGAGCAGATAAATGTAAAGATTATGTAAATTAATAAAGTTTTCCTGTTATCGGAAATGCCGCGGATGATACCTTTGTTTCCTTTTTCAATCATACTTTTTTCTTTGATTCCAGTTTGAAGGGTGTTTGCAATTTGATTAACTCACCGTTTTCGCTGGAATTAATATACAGAAATGATGTTTGCCTTTTGAATTTTGTTTCTGATT
Source organism: Adoxophyes honmai (assembly GCA_005406045.1). NCBI lineage: Eukaryota > Metazoa > Arthropoda > Insecta > Lepidoptera > Tortricidae > Adoxophyes > Adoxophyes honmai. Next base: position 12,089 of record BHDV01015122.1, read on the forward strand.
TTAAACTGTCGTAAAGGTACAAATAAAGACACTATGCTTACTTAATACAAGCCTCCCCCATTCAAAATAGTTGCGATGAAATCTAACCCTAATTTGCTTAATGTTGTCAAATGTTGGCAAACTCGCTACAATGCGGTAGTGATTTAGTGGCATTTTCGCTTCGACGCACTCTGCCCCAGCCGCGAACAGTTTCCGTGGCAATCAGAGCCGATTGATGTATTTCGTACACAAACGAGGGCTCATGCATTCGTAAAGCGATACGCTTGCAAACATGAGCAAGTATTGAGTATTCAGGAGCGCGCCATTTTGCTCGGAATAAAAAGGCGCGGGGCTTCAGTAGTGTTAAAAGGGAAACTATTATTTCGTATCAGTACCTACCTACTGATGATTACGTAGATATAAAAAAATAGTATGACTGATTTTAATTACGACACAGATTCAGTGTTTAACAGTAGGTAATTAAGTATTGTCGAATAGTGTAACACTTGTTAAAATTTATTTCTTCCTACAAAGGTAGCACTTTAATGACTATTCCACGAGGCACCACGTCGGATCCTTGTTTTAAAAAATGACTTACGTTCATATAACAACGTCTTATTTTTCCTATTGTGTAAATATATTTTCATTCAGCTTCCACCGACGTATCATGAGAACAAAAAGCTTTGATCTCCCTGACTTTGATTTTATCGCTATCATCACCCTCATTCTTTTTCTTCGTATCGTGATAAGCGTCTATATTTCGGTCTTGCTTTTTTTTCAATAAAGATACGGTGAGGATTTTCAATAGAAGACTGATAATTATTTATTTTCCACTCTACTTTGCTAAATTCTCGGGAACTTATTTACCTCGTGTTTTGTTTGTTAAGCAAACGCAATATTTGGGATGTAGCTCCAAATATAGTTTATCTCGTCATGAACTTAAATATTAAATTATTTATTGAATAGGTTCAATAGTTCCGGGGCGAAACCGCAGAGCGTTCATATTTTGTGAATATGAAATCTTTTTGGTATTTATATACTTTAAACGTTATATGCCCAGTCCAGGAATTTAATTCCTAAGCCACTATTAACCTTTTCTCAGCGAATTTAACTATGTCTTGGTTAGCAACTATGACGGCATGCCACTATAACATTTCTTTTGTATTTAGTGTTCGAAATTCTGCCACTAACCTACTAACAACATTGTAGGAATTCGCACTCTAGCTTATGCAAAAAACATGATTTTATTTAGAGGTATTTGAACCTGTGAAACGGTAAGGCACAATCAAATGGCCTGTGTCAAATGAAGCTCTCACAGTCTTTACACCCACCTCAGCAGCCGCCCGACTCAAGCCGCAGCGAGCGGCGGCGAAGTACGCCGCAGTTGTTACCAACACCACCAACCAATCTTTAAGAGACGCTCTTTGTCCTTTATTTGCATTTCACATCGACCCCGGCTCCCGCCTTTCTCAGCTCTTATCATATTGACACAGACAAAACGTATAATCCTTCAATTTAGCCTGTCCTTCCCAATCTCAGAGATATTGGAGGAATTTCTGAAATGATCCCTTTCATTATTTTTTTCAGCGACGTTATATTAGCGGGACGGGAAACATCCGCACTCGGGCGTATTTCCGCATTATTGCTGTTCAGGTTATAGTTATTATCTACTTCCTCTCTGCGAAGGAAACTGCGACATCGTTTCTAAGCTAATAGCCATTTGTCAGCAGCTTCCTGCAGATTCTCTATTATTGTTAAATAGTCGAGGAAGCCAACCGTCGGAGAGAGATCGACATTTATATCTATTTTAGGTAAAATAGGCGCCTACTAATTTGTAAGAATTAAGTTAACATAAGTGTCACAGTGACAGAAGCTCCAATACTTTTCACTCTTGATAAAAAGAGGTAATTAGTTCAACAGTTACCAAAGTTGATTAATTAATTTAACTACGAGAAAGTAACTCGCTGATAAAAGGGCGAAAGGAAAACTTTCCGTTTCATAGAAAAGTTGGAGATAAATTTCAATGAATTTAATATTTTGTTATGAACTGGAAGGTAAGTCTAAATGTTATTATTATTATTGCGATCTGTACCATTGATATTTTGAAACTTTAAAGTAAATCTACTATGTAATGGTCATCTATATGCCACCTTCGAGCTATACGTAACAAAGCTGATGACAATAGGTACCGGTGCTTTTAATGGTCATGCATCATATTCGGGTGCAAGATGTTATTATTTCTTATTCTTTTAAAAAATCTTGCTTAGGTATTTACTGAAATCATTTCGAAAGTAACAAAAAAGCCGGTGAGAATTTTGATTAATCTTCGACCGCCTACAAAGAGATCAGAGACAATCTTTCTCATTTTAATATTTAAGCGATTTCTTTTGAACGAATTTATGAAGTAGGTCTGACAGTGCTTCAGCAGTGCTTACTCGCTAACTTACTACATTCTTTTGGGATAAGAACTCTACTAAATTCTAGTTTTAGGCTTTATGGTTGAAGATATATTTACTTCGGCACATTAGGAATCGGCCTCTAGCTCTTATTTATGAGCATGATAATGGGGTAACAATTTAAGATAAGTAGTCGTTTTATTTGGGCCATCTGAAGTATAATGGTCTTTTAAGAAGAATGGAGTACGAAGTTTGTTCAGAAAGTTTTGCTGTCTTGGAAGTAAATTTTGTCTCATGCGGGCCGCCAACGATACCGGTCCATTTTTAGAAGACGATATAATTACGTTGACGACTTGCAAAGTTAAAGGACCTTCCTTCTATTCATAATACTTTCATATTCATCGCGAATTTTATATCACAATAAATATTAAATTAACGGATCGCAAGGACAGCTGTTGAAGTGTCAATTATTTCGCACTATAAATAGTTAATTTAGTTCAAACGTATCCGTCTACCAATAATTTCCAAAGTGCTGGGTGCCCGAAATATCCGAAACCGTGTCGGTAATATTGCTGAATGCTGAGCGTAGCACATTATTAAACAGGCCTTTCCACTCCGCCGTCGTTGTCACACTTATATTAGAAAGGTCTCATAGATAATGTAAAATCGTGATTAACATTTTGAAATACGTAAAAAGCATATGCACTGTGTTTATTATGAATGCACGACACGCTATGTTTAAACTTCACAACTCTCAACTTCCACTTCTATGCCGAAATGTTTATGTTGGCGCGGAAACACAAAATGCGTAAATGGAAAACAAACTGCATGTCTGTTCCGCCACGAGTAGATCACCGAACAAAAGAAGGCGCACAAAGAGCAATGCGACACATTTTGCTGAGCGCCTCGCACCGTGTCCCATATTTTGTTACGAAATGATATGCCAGCATTTATTCTGCAATGCATGAGTTGTTACGATTCAATGCATTTACACTTCATTTGATAGTTTTCTCCACGTGCGGATGCATTATATTTTATTTGGTTCGTGTCAACCTGGTCCTTTATTATTCTGCAGGCATTACACGTGTTTTGACTCGATTAATAAAGAAAGAGTGACTCTTGAGAAGATTCATTAAACAATGGCTGCAATCTACCGTTCTGATTCATTTCCCAGTAAATTGTTGTCTTGTAATAAACTTGTGTTTAATGTTCAACCCTTGCCTTTCTTTCATTAATTTTCTTGGCCTTTCAAATATTCGCATTTCTAAAACCCAAACAAAATAGGTCCCCGTCTGATTTCACTTTATGTCTTAATTAGTTGTAAGCTTGAGATAAACCATGCTTTAAAATATAGGAATGTTTGCCCTTTATGAGTAATTTATTAAACCAGCCGCGCTCTCTAAAGACGAAATTTAACCTTTAAAATTAACGGTGGCAAGGGAAACAAGCGAAAGCCGCAAGCTGGGGCCAATAATTAATAAAGCGATGAAAAAAGGTAATTAGGGAGTAAGCGTAAACACAAGTAATGATTAAGTTTACCGGCTGTACTTTGCATCTCGTTTTCGCGCATCGTGTAAGCATATGTTTTGTTTCTTCGCTCTAATTTGCTGTTAATGCAATAGTCCGAGCTCGCAACTTGGCCGCAGAACGAAGCACTCTCTCCAAGTTAGATAACAAGTGCCCTTAAGTGCCGGCAAGATCGGACTACTCATATTACCAACTTCATCCGCAAATATGTGCTGAGATGAGATCAAGAGAATAGCTCCTAGGTAGACTATCTTGTGCTCGGCAAATACCACTGATACAAACTGAAATTCTCCTATTCTATAGTTCTGCCCAACATCAAAGTGCAGTATAACTAATTACTTGCATTACAACATCCCTCGTAATAAAATAACTTTGATGAGCCATTTGTTCACATTCAAAAATTGCACCTAACACTTAATGCGTATGAAACCTAAAAATTCGTACAAATTAATAAAAAAAAAGTAAAATCTGGTTAACAGACTGGTACCACGATAAGATGTGAAAATAAAAAATAAGCTTTTTGTGCTCTGCTGTAGAAAATGGTCGCGTCATGCCAAGCAAACATTACGGGATGGAATGAAAATAAAGCTTAAACTTCATTATTTATATACGTTATTGGATGGCAGTTCGCTTGTTTGTTTTAACTAAATGTGTGCTGGCAGTTATGATAAGAAATGTATGTTTTATAACATGAACAAATTTAAAATTGAAGCGATTTCTATAGTCCTGGTTATTCATAAACAAGTGTGACACTAGGCATTGTATTATTTATTTATCAATTGATCAGGCAACTACCTACTATAGTCTTATCTGTATGTTTCATTATGCCGGAGACTCATTTCCAGTTTAAAAATCGTATAGGTATTGACTTTTAGACAGCGCCACGCAATATTTCTGGAAGTCAGTCTAAATTGTCTTTTTACTCCATCATACCCTAGGAATGAACGTATTAAGTCAGTACAGTAAGACTTGATATGTGTCAGGGTAATAATGGTTTTATTCGTACGCAAGGCGCTAAAATTACCGCTTTTTACGTTCCATCATTAATTTGACAAACGTTTCCTTCGCTGGATATCGTGTCATTAATACGCCATTACATATCTCATACCATAGGCAGAATGTGCCTCATTTCGTCTATAGTGAAGTGTTTCAAAATGGAGAAACATGTTCAACTAGGGCACGCAGCGCCGTCGGCGACTCCCTCGCAAGCCACCGCTGCGGGGCTGTCGCGCGACATTGCTCGTAGAACACAAAACGCCCTACCTACAATACTTATAAATTTTGCTCAGTTTGCTATGTCGTAGAAGATTAATCTCGTAACCAAGGTTGTCCGTACTGATAACCTGTATTGAACTTCTTTTAAAGTAACGTATATTTTTCTTATCATTATATTTTGACTGCCTCGTGTTACAGATGGAAATAAGTAATAGTATCACTTATACAGACACTTTTTTTTAACTTTCAAGCTTTCACTGCTTTTGTATTTAAGCAAAACGAGAGCTGGGTAACCAGATCAATTATTTGTTCACGTCCTTAATTCAGATCTACTTTTTTTTTAACTTACATCGTTACAGCGCAAAAAACCCTTCGTTAACACTTCCAGATTTCACCACTTTTTTTGCAACATTACAACTGTTAGGTCGCAATTCAAATAGTCTCCTCCGCACTGCTTAACTCAAAACAGCGCAAAACTTTTCACGGCAACTTATAAGGCGGCAAATAAAATCACTGACATCCTTGCAGCCGATTAATCGCCAGAACTTTTCACGTTCCTTGAAGCTACTGTCATTTGTTTGGCAGAGTTCTCGTCAGTTTAGTGACGTAAAATTAGGATAGTAGTGTGGCACGGGTTGGTGGAGCGAGCGTTGAGACCGCGCGGCCGCCCCCACGGCACTGGCGGGCGCGCGCCGCGCCGGGCGAGCTCCGTAGCCGGCTAAGCCGAAGCTTTCCTAGATTGTGTGGCCTTAGTGAACATTAATTACACCCAACTTAGTCTGATTAAACCATGAGGAATTATCCGGATTGACGAAATTAACTTTTAACTCAGATTTATGTCGTTTGAAGTTAGGTTAGAGTGAATGAAATGAAAATTGGGCTCGTGGAAAGCTAAGTTTAATTAGTGTTAAAATATTTTAAATACAATTATTGGGTGTTATTTCAAGCAGTACTATTTACTTTTTATGTAGGCGTCAAGTGCGGATGACGGAATATAGGAAATACCTATATTACATTTTATTTCTTAAGATAACTTACGAAACAAAAAGGCGAAGTTGTGTTTCTATTGCAAAGACTCCTTTTAAGAAATGTCATGCTAAAATCTATTTTAAGAGATGCCCTAAATAGTTAATTTAAAAGGCCAAACAGGTGATTGATAAAAACAAAATATATTTCTAAACAAAAAGCTTCTTCAACGTCTTTATAACAAAGTAAAAAACGTCAATATCAAGTACAAGAAAACCCGTCGCAACTAGCAGAGCGCCTCTTTTCGTTACAGCTTATTTATCTGAAAGTGTTTCCAATTATGCTTAACTTGAAATCCGCAATCCGCACCGCTTTAAGTACCTTTTTACATTACGCTATTTTGGATACAGCCGCAGATAGAGTTACTTTGGCGAATCCGAATTGAAAAAGCAAAATTAAATTTCGACCTTCTTTCCCTTGATGCGCTGAATTAATAATATGTTTACACTTCCTTGTAAATTAAACTCTCGTGCGGTATATTTACGTATGCAAGAAGAAAGGAAGTAAAGCCTGTATTACGCGCGAAAAGAAAAACAAAGAGCAGTTTATTCCGACGTTATTAAGAAGTAAATAATATAATGATTTAATCTGGGTCGCTCGCGCAATATATAATATCCACTGCGTTGTTTGGCAGTGGTCTTGACAGGCCTGGGCTGTTGCTATATAATGGCTATCATTGGTTGTGATGTACATATCTTATTGTGATTTTGGCTGCGAGCGAGAGGGAGACGAAGATAGCATTAGAGAAGCGAACGCAGCGGCATACATAGTTGACAAGGTGACCGAATTTCCTTCAGGCAATGTGTTAATAATATTGCAAGCGAATGTACCAAAACAATAGGTTGACAAATTGGTTCTTTAGCAATTTGATATATACTTCTACCTACATGCGCCATATTATGTAATAAAAAGATAGTTTGCCGTATTATACATACTGTGGCATTTTTCACAGACGAGCTGGTAGCGGTATAATAATTATTATTGATAAAAGTGCGGAAAATTACTATTGAACGAGTATTACTATTGAAGATGTCAACTACGAGCGAGCTTACGAATGACTTATTAAACACGCGACGAATGATAATGATAATAGAGTTTCCATGCGTCAAAATTTTGTTTTAAGCGTGTCACACACTAAGCAGATACGGTAAGATATATGTTACTGAACAGATACCTGTCAATATTGCTCCCTATACAATTCAATGAGCTAACACACACAGTCCAAATTTACCGTCAGGTATCTATCTGTTGGCACCGACATATGGAAAGATTGCATTTATACGCAGATAAAATATCATCGTATATGCGTATTTAGTCTGTGACGAGCTTTACACTTCTGCAAAAAAAAATTAGAAAAATAAGACCGAATAAATGAGTAAATTTTAACCTCTTAAGGTAAACGCCCCTGTGCTCGACACTGACCCAATACTTTGCACTTGCAACAAATGTCATAGTAAGACAGGTGACAGATGGGTGTCATCTACTGGGCGTTAAGGCGTCGAGCATTGGTACTTTTACCTTATATCCCGCATATATTATTTTTCACGGTTGGTGATGCAGACACAGAGTGTATATGTGTATAAATAGCACATAATCACTAACAGCGATAAAACTGTCTTCGAGAACCCGGCGAAAATAAGGTAGTTTAAGTAAGGTCTCGGATTGGTAAAACAATACGTTTTATTTATAATTTTGAAGTTAATTACTTTACAATAAAACAGATATACATAAAACAGTAGTTTATTACATTTATCTGTATTTTAAACAAATTAACAATCTGTTTCCCATTTACATTTTGTAAAACAATGTCATCAATGTTATTTATTGGATACGCAACTAATTTCCGAGCAAAGCGCGCATTATTTGCATCCAATTTGCGATAACGTTAACACAAAAACAACCCGCGGTGATTGAAATAAGCCGCGAACTGATTTGTCCTATCTAAAAGCTCGCCAAAATTATTTAAATCACGCCCGTCCACAGTTTAGAAGGGCCTGACGTTTTGACAAGACTGTGCTGACAAAATAATCCTATCGGACGAAAATTAATAAAGCGTAGCTCTCAACCATTGTCGGCGTGTGCTGCAAATGAGTTATTTTTTCATGCCGCAATACATCGCCCTCTTAATCGGATTTTCACAAATCATCTATGTCAATGTACCTACATATCTACCTTCAGCTATAAATACGCGGGGCAGAACAATGCAGGGTTCCATTTATGTTTTTTATGTTGTTCGAAAGTACACACAAAAGGATGACAATATTACCAACCATCTCTACAATAATCGCTTTATGCATACATACAGCAGGTTGTTTAAACGTTGTTGTGTAGGAAACCATGAGAACAGTATGTTTTTCCCACATAATTTCATCTTAATCTTCGCTCAGCCGACGTGGGCGATTAATGAATATTTTGTGTAGCGATAATAAAAGCATTGAAGCGTAAGAGCGCACGGAGTGTACATTAAAGTGTGTTTACGATTCGGTCGGCTCTGTGTTTATAATAAAGCAGAGATTAATGGGCGGGGCGGCGGCTGACGCTCCGACTGTCCTACATCCTCGTTACGTTTTTTATATACTCTAGTCCTTTTATTTGGGCGCGGACCGCACATGCCTCGCGCGTTTTATTGCTTCTTTCTCCGATCTCAGCAGACGTTATTCTCTACTCGATACATAGTTACACTTAGACCCGAGATCCAATGAGACGTAAATCTGGATTTATATTTAACGTTGCTCGCTCCGGACACAAAATTGTATTGTTCAGTACGTGACGACGACGCTAAGCCAGGCTTCCTGCGCGGATATTTCTCAATGGATAGACGGGCGGAGGCGAACTTTACTTGGTCGAGGAAACATAAACAATCCGAGCCCATTTTCGTAGCTGTAGTCTAGTTGAATGTCAAAGTTGCAGGGTGTTCGGGTAAGTTTAGGGGCGGCGACATCCGTAGCAGCCGGCACGGGCGCGGCGGCGCCGGAAGCCGGTTACACTAATGCGCGCTAGACAAACAGGGGATTCTTTGTTGCCTCCGCGCCGCACGCAACTACACCGTTAGATGACTTGTTCTACACGACGTAACTCGCCAACTTTGATCCCTTTACGCATTTGTGTCAAACGGCGCCTTAATGTATTGCTCGGATATTAACTGTGTTAGTTGCCAAGACTGATGTTTATCCGTTTAGTTTTAAAACTATACGAGATTATTCTGGCTCCCTTTGTAGCGTAACTCGGAACTTGGAGGCAAAATTACCTCGAGACTTTAAGTAACGAGGTACATGAATTACTATCTTTCTGCAATGCAATGCTGGCCCGGATTTTGAGTTTAAGGAAATGAATTTAATTTAAATTTTAGATTCATTCTCGGTGCTAGATAACGTTATTCAACATAAAATGTAAAATTTGTATTCCAAGGGGGTAAAAAATTGCTCAGACTTTAAAATTTGAAATCCTCATAATTGAAATACATCACTTATGTACATAGTGTAATCTAGAAAGGCTAAAGACGATTATTACTCATTCCATAGTAAAACATTAATCTAGGTCGATTCCTGGCTTTAATAATTAATAATATAGACCTCTTTCACAACCCTGTCTATTAGTAATCAGCTGTTTCATCATCATCAGCCCGTAGCTTAATGATTCATTCTGGGTATTAGATTTCTTCCGTGGCGAGCCACAGCACTTCCTTCGGCCTTTCGAGTCACCCGTTTAATGTATTTCAGAACACCCCACACCTTTTCTCGATCGTGGTCTCCATTCAGAAACGCATCTATCCCACACCTCTTCGAACTTAATACATTAGGCCGCTTATTATATTATGTGTTGCATGACATTGTTCATGAGTCAGACTGCGTATGTACTTTACGTGTACATGTTTCGTGTGTTTTCTTAAAAGGTTTACTGCAGTTAACTTTTACACTTGATGATACACACAAACTATAACCAAATTAAATAACTCGAACAGCACTTTCAATTAAATTCCATGAAAGACGTAGGGCGACAACTATCCTGCAACACATACAGGCGCACATTGTAGTGGTAAACAGCGTAAGCACCTATAGTTTGAGTTGTTTAAGCTAATCTGTAATGATAATAATCTAACTAGAGACTAGACTAATTACGTCCCGCCGGGCACAGGCCTCTCAGTAAACTACATAAAAATGCTTAACGCTCATATATTTTACAATAATTGTCTGTGCTTCTGTAGACTTTACTTGAATTTGCTTTTTTTGAAGCCGAAATTATTTACTTCTCTACATGATACTTGATCATCTTTAGAAATTCTGCGTTTGGATGTACTCGGCCCCTTAATCCCTCGTATGTCTAGACACGGATTCGTGCTCTATATTTGTGTTTTTTATTTTAATCATAATCTGTAAATATCTAAACTAAACAAAAGAAACTCGAACACTCTATATTTACAGTTCCGAATTACGAGAGTTTAAGCATAATCCTTATATTTTGCCAACTGTGTTACATTTTTACGGTAAAGCATATGTCTCAAAAGTGAACTTCCGAACGCCCTACGTCAAACGACACACCAAAGTCGAGACGTACATATATTTGAAAAATGCACAAGTTCTGATTTGCGTCATTTGATGCATAAATTTAGCTCACAGCGCATTTTAAGCGACGGGACTCGCTTCAGCGAGTGATTTTATACAGCTTAACTAAATTTTATTAGGTACCGCCTGCAGTTGGTTCAACAGCGTACCCCAGCTCAGTATTTGTGGGTTCCGTAATACGATAGCTTGCCAAATGTTGGTTAACTTCTTCCTAGGTAATCATAATAAAAACTTTTGGTAATTCATTTCGTCAATTTAAGGCCAAATTCAGAGATAGATATTTCCCGACACGGATGAAATAAGGGATCAGTAAAATATCTAAACAACTTTAAACTACATATATATTTTTAACTCGTTCACCTTTAAATTAAGTTCATGAATTTGTAACTAGCTCAAGTAGGTATAATAGTTGGAGTCGGTATATAAGTGTATACAATAAATCTAGTATTCTATCGTTTTATCAATTCAAAAATACCAATAAATACAGTATTTAGTCTTATACATATGTGCTTGGCAAAAACCTACCCGCCAGATATCACATGTTTATTAACTTGCTTTAATTTGCTTCAATTTATCGGTAGCAGCGTGTGCCTGTTCTGCGCAATATAACGTTTGAGCGAATGATATTTCCACGTTTCCCCTAAAGTGGACATTATCTGCCCTATTTCACAGACAATTAACTCTATCAATAATTAGGTCGCCAGCCGTCGCGCCTCATTGTTTCATCGCTTGAGTATTAAACGAATCGTGGATACAATACATGCCCAGCATGAGTAGGCAGCAAGCTCCTCAGGGAATGAATATTGTACGAAATCAATTTAAACTTTTACTGAGCGACGTTAAGGTTTCAATCCTAACAAAATCAATCGAAGCGAACCTTCCAAGTTATTGAAGATGCATTAGCTTCGTTCTCCGACGGTTTATTCATCAAATTCATAGAATTACTTATTTAAACTTGAACCACTTAAAATGGCAATATTGTACGCGTGATAAGTAAATGTGTCTCAACATGGAGCTTTTTGAAGGAACTACCACAAAAAAATCTATTCGAATGTGGTAACATTTTGATTATTACTAGAAAGCTGCTTTGTGATTAACTAATACTACTGCATTAATTACGAGTAATAAAAATTAAAAAATTGCATCTTCGCTAATGTGATTTTAAAAGTAGGCCTCATTGGACGGTTGTCATCCTGTCCATTCTTTTTTGTTCCGCTTCTTTGCAAGCTTATGTCGTTTGATCACAGCCTCCATTAATAAATATTAAGGACTGATTCAACCAAATAAGAATATACCTTTTTCATGGTGATGGTTTTGAGTCCTGAATTATTATTTTTTCTAATTAAAAAGTTCTTGACCCTGGAATATGTCACTCTTAACCGCACATGTTTCATGACTATAAAGACTAAAATGTTATTCTCGTTTGGCTGAATATTCTCTAAATTAAATAAATATCTAATAATTACTCCAATACAACGGATAATTTGTTTTTGTCAGTGTACATAACCTCACAGTACGCTCACGTCACCCAACCCACTCGGATGCTTCGCAGGTAACAAACCTCACCCGAGGTGATATCAAGCTTAACAAATTCCCTGTTACAATCTCAAGTAAAGACCTTCTCCTAAATCACACAATTCAAGATGTCGACAGCGTGCATGGAAATAGCGTTCTAACCTCACCTCTGTAGACAGAATTAAAGGATTTCCTACCAAAATTACATCACGTCAAAACCCTTTGGAAATACGACTCAGTTTTATAGCAAGTTGAAGCGCCACGCTCCGCAAAGTGAATTCATATACCAACTCGGCATTGCCACGTCGCCCGTTTTATTTTCTAACATTTCGGCTTACGAATACTTACGGCACTTATTTAGCTGTACGTATATGTAATGAAACGAAACCGATGATTCGTGACCACTACGCATATTTCACTGGTAATCTGAGTGTGGAACTGTTCGTAATATGTGGCATGGGTGGGGTTACATTTTTCATCGCGTTTGTAAACGTTGACAAACGGGCGCCTCGATTAGGCAAAGCGTTTATGACATATGAGTCTAAATCGTTGAATTACAGTTTGCAACTTGAATTACGTATAATTTTAGACAGGCTATTTAGCATTGGAAATCATGACTATTTCTGATATAATCAAGCATACATATACTATCACTATCACGCCTATTGTCCTAAATGGGATATGCAGAACACACTAAACGTGACATAGACAAAATTATGACTATTTCACCTTTCGTGATGATAGATGGATGGAAGAAGTATAATAGTGACAGATTGCCAGCTTGTGGCCTAGTCGCCTCTTACGACATCCACAGAAGAAGTGTTAGCTCAAAAATTCAGTAGAACATAAATAAAGGGACCGAAAATACGCGACTCACAACTCACAAAATTACGCTCGTTTGGCTTCGCGCTTACTCTAACCCGACACCGCGCAGAAAATAATAGTAATAAGAGTAGGTACTTATCCGAAAGCAATATGCAAAATTGGCTTTTTAACTTTTGTCGAGAGCTCAAATCATCTGAATTTTACTTTCCTATAATTCACATTCAAATATTGCTTAAAGGAAAACCAAAGTTTGCAACTCCAGGAAGTCCTCATTTCAATCTGGACTGAAACTTTCATCTCAGCTCTCCGTTGGACATTAGATAAGGACGAGTCACACGCTAAAATTAGACAAGTGCTTCTACGAAAGGAAGTGGCCGAGGTGACTCACCAGCGCCCCCTGTCGACAGCTGCCGGCACTTGCTATTCGAAGAATGTCGGCACAGTGAAGTAAACCAAACTTGTCAAGAATGTTAACTAAAAAGTGTTTACAAGACATGACTATCTTGTGAATTTAGGATTACACTTTGTTGCTTGTCATTTTTTTTAACTTGTACTTTTTATGCCTATAGTGAATTTGAAGGTTAAAAAAAACTATGTTCACACACAGTTACAATTAGGTACATACATAATAATAAATAGTTTTTCTCCAACCACTTGTTGTTTGTTACAAAGTTATCCCCCTACCCTATTTTTTCACGTTAACCTATTATAAAAGCTCACTTCAGCATTACTTTACTTTCTATCAGGTACTTTAAAATAGTAGTGTATTTAGTTTAAGTTAATGTGCCTATTTGTTACTGTTTATCTAGTTTAGGAGTTAACCCATTATTGACAATGGTTATTCTATGATGTACAATAAAATATGTCGTAATACACAAGTTTTTATTAAGTCCATCAGAATACATCTTCATTTCCTTTGTGGATGAGGACGACTTCAGAAACAGGTTTCGATTCGATATTCTTTAGGCGATAGGCTAGCAACCTGTCATTATTATTATACCTCTCTCGTCTAGGTTTAAATGTAAAATTATGCTAAAAGTAGCCCAATGCTTTTGACTACTTGGTCGTGTCTATGTTTGATTAAATCCGAACTGTGCTTCAGAATATCCCATTCTTATAATATAAGTGTTAGTAACTAATGTTCTGTTCGCTACTTGCCAACAAACTACTTAAGCCTTTGCTAATTATAAGAAGTGAGAGTAAAGCTACACAAAGGCGCCGCCTCACCCAGTAAGATAAAGTATCTTTAATTAGTGTCTATTATTAGCGCGCGGTTAACAAGCAAAGCCGGTGTATCGAGGGATCGTTCACGCCTTAATTACGTCTGAAGTATGATGCATGCTCGCCGGCACCTGAGGGGAGTTTATTTGTGGAGCATCCGGCGACCAGCTGTCCGCTCCGTTAATATGACGACGCCGCCTGTCAGCCTGTCACTCTGTATCCAAGTATGAATTAAGCGCGCCTCAACCGACACCCACGGAATGTTACTTTGAAAGCAACTTCGTGCACGTCTAATGAATTGCGATAAGCCTCGCGAAGAATAAGCCAACTTAGTAAGCACTCCAACAGGTAGCAACACGATATTGTAGCCAGGACAATATTTCTGCCAAGCAAAAGTTGTGACTTTGAATAACTTATGGCCGCCGTCACAATGCTCGTTCCGACAACAGTGTTGACGCACACACCCTATTGTCAGTGAGACATTCCCCATTCAACTAAAAGTTTTTCACTCCGACAATTTTTTCGCCTAATGATTTGTTTTCGTTTATTTACATGCGTCACTCGGTCTGTTGTCAAAGAGAGGAAACCGCTGAACTTTTATCAATTTGCAAAAATATTTACGTAATGGAAGCTATCGAAGAAGTATTTTTAAAGAGCATTTTTGCTTTTGATGAAATAATTTATTCCGTTTTCAGTTATTCGAAGTGCCGACGTTTCGCAGGAAAATACAGTAAAGGCGAATATGAGCGATGGTGTGTGGAACAAGGGAATTAAAACGTAAACATTGTTCATTCCCCGAGCCGCGTCCTTGTTACATCATTACACGCGATCTTTGGAAATGAAAGAATCTTACGCTGAGAGTTCAAGCCCCGACATGCTATTAATTTCAAACATTTCATTTCTTACTTTATCCCAACAATCCCTTGATAATTGTACCGTTTTAATTTGCGAAAATAATAAAGGACTCCTTTTTTACGCAGACGTCGAAAAAATAAATACCTGGGTTCTGTTTGTTCTTAATATTATATTCCAGGTTTGTTTTTCTAATCTAAATGAGCTCTTGATGGAATTTCACAATTAGTCATTACTACTTAATTGTATTTATTCCACGTGAAAAATAAAAAACATTTGCACCTACCTACAGATAAAGCCAATTAACTAAACCCTACGATTGGTAGGTACTGTTATTAAATATTTACAATTTGAAAAGCACACATAGGCATACATTTTATAGCACCTACTTTAAGATACGAGGCTTTCCCAGCATACCAAAAACACATATTATGTAACGGAAGTAAAGTCGAAAGTCTAACCGCATCACCCCTGATAAGTTTGGGCAATTTCCTAATAAATTTCTCAAGAGAGTAGGTAATAAATTTCGGATAGGTTAACCATCAGAGTAAAATCATGCTCCGTCAGGTTTTTATAGGCTGTACTCAAAGCTATCCCGACTTATATGAGCAAGTGGTGTAACATTTCTACGAGCCGTTTGGCGAGATAACACAAGTTTTTGGCGACGACACAACAACATTTGCGGTAATTTAATTTAAGTTGGAAGTTTTCGCTTTATCTTTTAAGTTTGTTTTCTTTCATTTTGTCGGTGCATCCGTTGTCTGGAGCTATGAGAAAGTTACATTTTTGTAAGTGAGTAGGTGTTCGTGCGGGCTTAGGGCGGGCGAGGCGGCCGTGGCCGCGGGTGGGAACAGCGCCATACCCGCACTGATCTTCTCTGAGATCTTGGCTTAACTCCGCTAAATTATGCACAAATCCCGTAGATACGTTGTTGTGCGTCCTCAAGAGTCTACGCACTTTACTAAGTTTTCGTAAAATTATTTTCTTGGTGAGGCTCTAAGTCTCGGGCTGTATTTAGTTGGCTTATAGTTTAATTTTTTAGTTACATATATATATACTTTATGAAATACTTGAAGCTAACACGTTAAAGAAGTATACATAGTGATGTTAACGCAAAGGTATTTAAATTTCATAAAGCTTCGTAAACTTAAGATTCAAGGTTTACAAGTGCGACCACACTAGAAATTTATTTTAAACCATAATTTACAAATTCAAAACAGTGCTTAAAACGTAAAAGTTCGAGTAAGATTTATTAACACGTAATCATTACAAAAGACATTAGAAACAAGATCGTGGGCGTGAAAACAACCATTTAAAGGTGTGATTAATTCCACAAAGCAACACATTGCCGACCCTTTGTTAGGCACAACTTGTTACGGCAACAAAACACGTTCCGTTATCTTCATTTAGATAGACATCCTGTTCCGCTGTGGGCATCCTTCGTGATCGTGAATACCAAAGTCGTTATTTTGTTATGGCACACAAATATCCATCTACGTGGCGTATGAAGCTTAGGAACGTTATGCTCTAAATCTGAACTTTATGACACGCTGCTGAACATTTCGCTGGCATTTTCACTTTAGCAGCATAAGCATACTGTGGGCAAGCAAAATTATGATATAACACTGCTGGCTAAGGTGACTCATATTCTACAAAGGACCACATTGTTCGTGGTAAAATAATCCAAAATTTATTTTTTTATTTAAATTTACTGTTTAAAATATAAGCGGCATGCAGAGTTAAATTTTTATTCTGATTTATTTGGCGAAATCTTTCTCAACTCGCAACGTGAAATACCACGTTCCCGCATGACGTAAATATGAGCGTATTTTATGAAAGTTCGCCGGTTCAAATCCAATTTGTAAAAAGTGTTGTAACTGCGGCAGTAAACGTCCCCAGAAATAAGAATATGGCGCTTTTTGTGTCGTCCGACCCGCGAACGCGGCAACGAGCGGAAAACTGCCCGGCTTAATGCAATATACCTAGCGGCAGTTGAAATTCATATGGAATAATACTTTGTAGGCAAAACGATCGGGGTTGTCCCTCGGGTGCCGTAAAACTGCTAGAGCCTTCGTCTAAATTGAGAAACTTGTTGAAAAATCTCACAAGAGGGAAATTTATAGCACAAGCTACTTCTTTTTCAACTTAGATTCAATTAAACCTTGCGATTTTACTGTACTGACTTAAACCAGAAATAACCTTTGAGTTAGTTTTAGGAAATACTTAGCTACGTTACGAATGATCGATTACACGTGCCAGGTAACCACGAATGCTGCTTATTCGAAGCTCCCATTAAACAGAGCGTGGGTTTACTTTCTCAACACAGAGGAAAATCAAACAATCGTGTCTGATAATGATCCCGACAAGTATCGAACTCCCGCCTCTGTTCCGTACACAACATCACTAGGTACCTTCGGAAGTAAATCTATCGAAACCCAGGCTTTGTTGTAGGAAAACACATTTCAAGTCATGCAGTTAGTTACGCCGCAGAACCGACCGAGTCCCGGGAAACCTCGGCCCAAATCTCATCTCTAAAACACGTAACGTGTATAGTTCGGGAACCAACTAAATGCCCCCTTAATGTACAGTATTACCTGCACGGTAGACACATTTCACTTTGCACCGGGGTCTCTCTCCTCGGTCCTCGAATAGCTACAAGCTGGTGTACCCGCTGACGCGGTGTCACTTAACATTGGTTGATTCAATATTTTCTGTTTAGTTTTTAGGGCATAATTTTGAATTGAAGTATGAGCCAAAAAGTAAACGCCAAAGTTAACTAAGTCGCTGCCATAGCGGTATGCTCTATTTGTATTCAGTCTTAACACTAAAATAAAGCTACTTGCCACATGGTTGCAGAGATATGTTTGAAGTCTCTTTTTAATACCTACGTTGAAACTTTGTATCTAGGTCATAATTATAAAAACTGTGTCATTTCAAATACATGAGCTGGAAAATTATGTGTCCGTAGTTAGGTACTACTTCTTATATTTCTTCATAATAAAATACATCAAATCACAATTACAGTTAAACGTAACCGCTGGCGTAGAACAGTTTCCCAAAAATCAACGAGTTTCAATCAATTTAATTTCGCGGTGTATTTTTTAGACCGTTGGTTTCGGTCGGGTCTAAAGACGAAGTTTTGAATTGAGGATTTAACTTCTAACGCGAAAACAAGGAATACTCCAGAAAAAAGTTAATTTGTCTATTTTTTTTTTAATTCTTTGAATAGCGGTGTATTTCCAGTTACTTTTACAATTTTTATGATGACAACATATTTTTAACAAAACTTAGCTTTATGTAGCTAACTAACCTAACGGATAGGTTATGGATGGACCAATAGATATACACTTCAGAAAATAACGTAACTAAAAACACTTTTCTCACATGTTTTTTATTACACAAGTCGTCTTTAAATAAATATGTACCTACCGAACATTACCCATTTAACTAATATTTTTCACCTACACTTAATCGACCGTCATAACTTCGTTACAATACGCTGGTATTATTATAATTATTAGGAGTCTGTCAGAGTCAAGCTTTATTAAGAGCAGAAAGCCCTTAACACGTTTTTAAAACAATTTTATTACAACTTACATTCCCAGCAGTGCACGGCGTGCAAGGGAAACGGTTTAAAAAAATGCACAAACGAGAAGTTGACATAGAAAATGTTAATTAAAAATGCCGCATTCTCCAGCTGAGCAACACGAGTCGATAACGACCTACCGCGGAGAGCTAGTTACTCTTAATTAAATTTGTACCAACATACCCACACCAGTCCTACTTCCCTAAGCTAACAGTAACTTTTCAATTATAAATTTGATCGATCGACAAATTTAGGGATGACGTGGAATACGTTGATGTCTATCCGCGCTGACAATGTATTGCCAGAGATAACATGGCACGTTCAAGCACGACATGATTGAAATGTAAATAAGATTATAAATTTGTCCATTTTCCTGCTAACTTATTCAACGGATTACGTACCTAAACAAAATTAGCCGATTCTGTTACCTACGTGCAATCAATTCGCTGTAATTGGCAGCCTACAGCCCACATCCCACCACCCTTGAGGCTGACCTTCTTAATTACGTCTCTGGTTCAGTTCCCACCTCAGCCTTACAAGCCGCAGTACAAAATGTAGTTAACAGACTACCCACCCGTTATTTTTCCAAGGAACTCGCCGCTTCACCACTGAAGTATCCTATTTTCTGTATTCTTGAGACCACCAGTAATACTGTATCGTTACTCCAAAAGAGGATTCGATTCCCTAATTCATCAATCCTATTAACCCTCTGATAAAAATACCCTGAACCGATGAAATATTTGTGACGCACAAAAAGTAATTTCCGTAAACGAAAAGATATGTACCTAAATAATGTTTTAGGTAGCTGGTGCCACCCGCGTCGTGACAGAAATAGAAAATATCTGATAGGATCGCCTGCACATAACATACATCATCCGATGACAGGGACATGACAAACAGTAACAAACAGAGCTACGCGGGATATTGGAGGGACGCCGTAATGTGCCGGCGTCATCCAGACAGTGCTGGAAATAATGCCGATCTTTACACCTACGGTGGCTATTCCAAACTGAGCCGCGGTGCGATGGCTTTGATGCCTTTGGCTTATATAGAACTAGCTTTTTCCCACGACGTCGTCGACGTAATGGCTAACATACACGTAACAGTATACTTGCGCAAATCTGGACTTGCACAAGTATACTGTTACGTGTGTTGGAAGATAATTGCGCAAATTTACATATACGTCTATTTGTGCAAGTCCAGGCTTGCGCAAGTATACTGTTACGTGTATGTTAGCCATAAAACACTGTAACATGTGGTGAGTAGGATCGCGGGAGCAGTTTGGTTATGAATAAGTGGAGTAGAGATAACAGAGGGGTGAGGTAGATGTCGACTTTATAGGCTATGGCTATCTTAATAATATATTCTAATTACAAACGGAGCCATAGTAATATTTTTTACCCAAGAGAGTCATCGATCCAACATTTACCTAACCCAATTCGCCTTAGTATGAAAACCCATCTCATCCAGACGACTTATCTTTGTTTATCTTTAAATTTATATAAGGAAGGGTACTGGCTAAAATCACAAAAAAAAACAATAATAAAAACTAATTAAATATTTACTAATAGAACTAAGTTTGATTTAAAGTCTGTCTAACTGTAACAAGCTTATAATTTTCCAGGAAAAAAGGATCTAAGTAGGTATGTTTCTTCCTTGATGTTCTATGTATCTTCTTCCTAAATCAGCGAAGCCATCCTTCCGTGAAAAAGTATCAAACAGACAGTGAGATGAAGTTGCTACCGCTTTACACTATTATTAGGGTTATCGTACTATTGTCCAAAAGATATCTCAAACCTAACACTTTACACGAGAACTTCTACTCAATCTTAATCTGTCATCATTACCATTGTCAAGAAGTATCCTGAAATCCTGTGTGGTATCGGGTCAGAATAACACCTCTCCATTTTTTCCGTGGATGTCGTAAGAGGATACTAAGGAAATAGGTTTAGGTGTACTTTACGCGACAGGCTCGCAAATTGTCACTATTAACTAGACCTCTTCTATCTGTTTTCAAACATAAATTTACGCTAGAAGTGGCTACGCAACGTGAGATGGTCACGGATTTGTCTGTGTCACGTTTCGTGATCTCTCCCTATCCCATTTAAATACACGTGCGTATACAAATTTCAGTCATCTACTTCCGTTAAAAACCCAGCTTCGGTAAGACAGTTTTGGTAAAAAAGCCAGCTTCGGTAAACAAGAGCTGTGGTAGCCCAGTGGTTCGACCTGTGACCTCTCAAGCAGAGTCACGGGTTCGAATCCCAGGCTCACATCTAATCTTCCTTAATTTACGTACGAAGTAGAATTTGATGCTTACCACGAGTTTATGCGGTGAAAGAAAAAATCCCGAGGAAACAGGGACAGTCTCATACGAGAGAGAAGGCCTGTGCCCAACATTGGGACTTATTTAGGCTGAATTACTATCATTACTTCTGTTATCTACTCACATGTGGTTTCCGTTGACATTAAAGATCTTCAGTAAATACGAAAGCAAACATATCATTACGAGATAATGATGGGTTGAATTAACGTTGTAAGGGTGAAAACGTGCTTATTTCCCCAACTTACGGATGCTAATTAGGACGTCATTAAGATTAACGATGATTACCATCTCGGACGGATGCCTGCCGTTATATTACATGTGTTTTGATCCCCGATAGGGTAGGAAATCATATTAAAAGCGGTTAATATATCAGTGCTGTATTCATTCTTCGTTTTTAACCGACTTCAGAAAAAGGAGGAGGTTCTCAATTCGACCTAATTTCTTTTTTTTTTTGTGCGTTTGTTACTCGATATCTCGGAGACCCCGTGGACCGATTTTCAAATTTTTTTTTTAACTCGAAATTGGTCCCATAGGCACGAAACCAGGATCTGATGATGGAATCTTGGAGAAATCGAGGGAACTCTTCAAATTTTATATGGAGATGTACGGTGTTTTCGGTAATTTGTTGATGAAGTCAAGATTTTACATTCAGTAAACAGAATACTTTCAAAATATTGCTAATTAGGAGTCGGTTTTTTTTTTGTTTAAAATTATTCTTTTGACTTTTTACTATTAGCCTCGGATGGTGTGCTCTAGGTGGGACAGAGTTGTAGCGACCCTAGCGCCATCTACCATCCAGTAGTAGAACTTCTTCCTCAAACGTCGTCAACTGTCAAAGTGTTCTACATCGCGCTAACGTAGTTTCGAAGATCGGTTGCATAAATACAATTTCCAACTTTCTCTCCGCGGACTTCGGTCCCCAGGCATTACACCTGCCTGGATAGAGATTCTCTATTGGAGACTGCATAGAGTGCAAGCAACCAACTATTCCTGCAAATGTAACTTTATCAATTGCTTTTTAATTAGTATTTATTCGTGAAAAAAAAAACAATATACATAATGAGGAAACAAGATCTAAATTAAACAAATAAATAAAATTAAACTAAGCTAAACATATAAACTAATTAAAAATTAAAATGAAAAACATCCCCGAGACCGCTGCCTCGGGGAAAGGTGCCCAATAGGCTGGCGGCGTTCCCTCTCTGAATGGCGATGCCAATTCGTTGCCCTAGGAACGCGCCAGCCCTCTGGTCTCCCGT
>BHDV01015122.1:36900-92043 GCA_005406045.1 Adoxophyes honmai
GTAAGGTGACCACATTAAACCGAAAAGTTTAGGATTAATGGAAACGTAAAAAAAGAATACTAATAATCACTTTAACAACATGCGACCTAGTCAGGGGTTTTAGTACAAGGGAAACGTATTTAAAACATTGCTTTTGTATTACGTCTTAGAGGTCACCCTGTATATGGCAAGTTCAAGGTTCAGTACTGAAATTTCTTTAAAGTAACATAAAATATAATTTCTTCTTAAAACTTACAATAATGTTCGTTAAATCTTTGTGTAAATAAGCATGCGGAAATATTGGAAAAACTTTGAAACTTTCTCGGGAAAAATGGATTTTCTTATTTAAGACTTAAAAATTTCGTATGTTGATTCTGCAATTTCATTAATACTCCTTTGACACGTCACTAACTCTTGATAGAGTTGGCAAGTCGAGCATCAGAACTCCGCTGCTAAATGTACTTAAGCGGGAAAGATATAATGAGATATTATTATAAATAAGGTGCCAGGATGTTTCCTTCCCTTTTATAATCTACGTTATTTTAATGCTAGGACCGCAGACAATGGATCCCTAATGGCCCCCTAATTCACCTGACGCAGCATTTTACATTGAACTCATAATGTTAGTTAAACTTTAACAATTATAGGCAAGAAGACTTTAAAACGTGTTTAGTCCGATAGTTAGGTTTTGGTCAAAAAAGGTAATGTGGGAAAGTCTCCAATCTCTCTCTAGGCAGATATTCAGGAAACCGAAGTCCACGGAGAGGAAGTTGGAAGTTGTATTTTTTATGCAACCGTTCGTCGAAACTTCGTTAGCGCGATGTAGTATCGTATAGTTCGGCTATTCGACGACTGTGGCGCTGGGGCCACATAAATTTGAATGAATAAATTGTGACCTAAAATATATATGACGCCTTTCGAAAAGTGGCTACAAGACATAACCAATTAACCACAAGGTCAACATAATCCTAAAGTCATCTCCCGTGTGTTAAGCGTTCTGTTCTTCATAGGAAATCCGAACACTGCGTGACAAAACAGGTTCCACAGACAAGAGCGTAAAGTAGGCATGAAATTGCTTTTAAATAGTCGTCGGTTCGTATCGGAAACTCACTCATGTAGTTAACAACGTGTGAAGTAGGGACGCGAGGAGCTTCCTTGCAGAATAAATGGTGAGTTCCTTACTTTTATTTTAAAATAAATGTTAAACGTTAATAACATCTAATCTGAGTATAAGCTTTGCATTAAAGAACTACCACGCGTAGCGGGTTTAGAAATAAGCCTCACCATTCCTCCCGTGGATGCTATAAGAGGCAACTAAGAATAGAGCTTAAAGTATGCTTCAAGTAGTTCAAGTGACAGGCTCGCAACCTGCCGCTATTATACCTATTTTAACATTAAACCTAAAATTGTGTTCGACGTGGCTGCGTAGTGTTAATAAATGTCGGAATAGACATGTAGCTACCGTTTATTGTGCTCTACCTACCCCATTAACGAATACAGACGTGATGTTTCGTGCATGAATTCGATTCGTATTTAGCCTTTTTTTTTACTTTTAGCTCCTTCTTAGTCTATCTACCTATGTTATTAAATACAAGGCAAATACAATGAAACAAAGCTGTGGCAGTAACTTTACTTTTCTCTTTTCCTCGCAGGCAACAAACTTGTTACGTAAGAAAACACTGTCGGAGTCATGAAGTGCAGAGACGAAAAAGAAAGCCAGTAAATAACTCCTTGAATAATGTAACTTTGAAGTTTTGTTTTGCCAAATTACATTTATTACCTAAGCAAATGAGAGCATTGGGGGCAATTTGCGGTTGTGTTTATGTTCAGAAAACATTGCGAAACTGTATCGCGCTGTGTAGAGATGAAAAGTATCGTGTATTTTTTTAACAAAAGTAGTTGACTGAAAAAATTTGAATGGATTTTCGAGTAATTTCGAGTATCAGGAATTAGTCAAAAGTTTTGAAACTTACGTCGACTCAATATGTATCATATATACATAACAAGTTTGCTTAGTTTGTTTTATTTTTACACTCCCTCGTAATCTAGTTGATACGTTGTGAGACGAAGGTATTTTCAAAGACGTATCGTTCTCATCTTAAAATGGAATCCTGTAACATTCGTGGCTAGGAGCGCTATTTCAGACAAGAGAAAATAAAGACGCTGCGTTGCTTTCGTAAAAATATTATTCTAACACAATTAATTTTCTCGCCGAGTAGGATTTATGGATCGTTCTCGCGTATTAATATATAAATATGTATAAATATATCGCTGGGGGCGTGGTCGGACCTGTCAAGGAAACCCAATTAAGTGCTCGCCCCAGTAACTCTTCCGAGCTTTCGTTCACTTGCGCGTCTACTGTTTCGCAAGCTTATCGAATTATCTTCGCCTTGAACAAATTAATGCTAGTTGTTTCCAGCTGATTTCCTGTTTAAGGAAACTTGGACCACTCTGTTTACTGATTGTTTTCATTGTGGTGCAATTTCCAGTATTTTGCAGTTGTCTGTTTATGTTCAACTTTAAAACGGCAAATGTTTCTTACGATGATTTTCATATCAAATTGTGACATTAGGAGTAGAGTAATGAGGATTTTAATTGACTAGTCTGAACGCTCTTCTGGCTTGTCACATGTTATTTATCCTCCTGCGACCCAACTTTAAAGAGGGTACTTCCGATAAAGACCCAATGTCTTACTACTAGGACAAAATAAGTGAAGCACTGAAGGCCCAGAACAAAAATTGTTCATATCTTGGTAACCACAACGAATATTGGTGTTATATTTTAAGGGTACTTCAATATAGTTTTAGGCTTACCAGAGAGAGAAAAAAAACTAAAAAATATTTTGTTCTTTATTTATCACATTGGGTCGCTACGTATACTAGAAGGCACAGAGCCAGTCTTAGAAATGCCATAGAAAATGGAAATATAAACCCTTGAGATAACTAAAAATCAATGAAATAATACTGTCAATGACATTACCGAACCTTAATTATCTGTTGTTAGTCATCATAATGGCGTCTATATTTAAAAACTTAAAAAAATTAAAAATTAACCAAAAACAATCTTCTTTAAACTGACTGAAAAATAACATTTGGGACTAGTTCAGTCTCTTTTCATGGCCTTAATCATTAAATTTACCACTATAGTCTAGTAAAATCTCAAAAAATGCAAAAAATCTTGGAAATGCAAAAGGATCTTGACTCATCTTTTTAGAAATTAGATTATTGAAGTATCTCAAATACTTTAATATCTTTTAAATTTGTTACATAGGAACTGTGTCAACAGAATAACCTAGACCTAGAAGAAAAATGTCGAAAAATATTTAAAATATAAGAAAAAAGGTCAGTAATAAATAAGAAAAAAATAAATAATAAACTCTATAAAAGCCTAGTGTACTAGTATTAGTACGAAATAAATGTCACTAAAAAAACATACTGTTATTCACGAAATTACGGTAAAATAATTGTGTTCACCCTAAATTCAGCCCTTTACCTTGAAAAAGAAACAAAAACTCGTTGATTAAACATAAAGATTTCATAGATTTATATAAGTTAAACTAACCACCTTTCGTTTCACGCGCCATCGCCTCGACGTTTAATGACAGTAGACCGAAGTAAAACTTCCCCGCTCCTTGAAAGCAGTGCTGCCACAATGCCAAATATATCCAGAGACTAAACGTCAAGTAATACACGACGTAGCGTATAATTCAAAC
Source organism: Adoxophyes honmai (assembly GCA_005406045.1). NCBI lineage: Eukaryota > Metazoa > Arthropoda > Insecta > Lepidoptera > Tortricidae > Adoxophyes > Adoxophyes honmai. The sequence continues at coordinate 40,592 of BHDV01015122.1, forward strand.
GCGGTAGATGACGGGAAATATTTTGTTCTAGTACTATCACAGTGGGTCATTGCTCCAAGTCTCCGTTAAAATACTTGGGCTTTCACTGCAAACTGATTTTGTCCTAGTATTATCACTTTGAACCCCAAGAGGTTATGACTAAATGTTAAAAAAAAGACTGCCGTGCCCCAGCTTTACTCCAGGAAACACATTTGGTGGAGCTCAAAATCGCACTTTTATAGACGCGACGCGATATCGCGACGTGTTGGACATAAAATAGGGTTGTCTATAGGTAATTGACTTGTCTACATCGAACATAAACGCCGAAGCGCTAAAGCGGTTAACGGCGGCGGCGCGCCCGCACTAAACGCCGGCGCTGGTCGGCGCTGACTATTAAGGTTTTACAACACAAGTTATGAATGGCCAGTAACACAGGGTTTTCCCTTCGGTATGATCTAATTTTGTCTCAGTAGGAAGGCGGTAAAACGATGTAATGGGCCTGAACAAAACGCCTCTGATTTATGGAGGGTACGCCACCCAGCTCGCACTGACATAAATAGAAAGTGGCAGACAACCCGGAAAGGGTTACGCGAATATAATACTTATTTTGCAGCTCTAACAAATAAGATGATTGCGCTGTAAGTAGCAATTTTGTTAATTAATTACGGATCGCGTAGACGGAGATTCAATTACGTGCGCGTGCCTATAAATATTGCCTTTCCGTTTTTGAATTATGCTTGTGCCTTAAATGGTTATTTTAGACATGATTTTGTTACTAAAAAAAGATAAATTCGAGCTTCCCTCTATCGGAAGAGGAGAAACCGCGGGTAATGGGCAAACAAAACAATGCAGACCGCAGTTACGGCGCGGCTTGTCGCTTGAATGCACACAGCTGAGTCCTAATTGCTATGTCGCTAATATAAATGGATTGCAACAAAAATACCTACACTGACACTGCTCGTCAATTAACTGTAAGTACCTACTTTATATGTTTTTCCTGCATTTGAAATTTCATGGAATATTACGTAAATATTTTTACAATATTTTGTCACATTAAAGAATGTCGCCTAGAATGTACTTAAACGACATCAATGCCGTCACAAATTCTACGATTTTTTTCCTATAAACATTAAGTCACGACTCTACTATGCTTGTTGATATCCCGATAAGTAGCTCGCCCTGCAGCTTACCCAACAATCATCCCTTGTTTCGTTATTCACGTTCGATATCATAACAAACGTGATAATAAATGTGGGCCAAATATTTCGCAACGGGTTTGAATCCCTTACATATGTAAGGGAAAGCTTTTATTGCTCGTAAACTCAATTGACCTGACTGAACCAATCCCGGAGAAAGGTCCCTGTCTATCTATAGATTTGACGCCAGAAATACGACAAAACATCACGTGAGTGGCACCGAAATAATTTAATAATTTTAAATCATTAAAGTTTCGCCTAACTTTGCTGTTCGTCGTATAATGTTTGAACAACTTCGGAACTTGTGAATGGGTGAGGACTTGAACCCAATCTCGAGATGAGTTCGAGTCGCGACATCTAACGATTTGACGCCGCGCTCGGCGTGTACCGGTACGGACTCATCTCAACGAAAAGTTCCAAATTAAACGGTGGAAGGGTCGTTCCTGAGAATTTGATTCTTCATATCATTCCCCTGGCAAATTTTATTTAAACAATTTTCTTCACATTTGCTATAAAATAAGATATAATGTTTAATTATAAGCATATTTATCGAATAGGCATCATTTTTCATCAATTCTATCCACATTAAACTTTAATCTGCCAGGGGAATGAGATAAAATTTATATGAAAAACAGGGGAATGATAAACACAGTGAACCAAAGCCAGGGGAATGATATATTTACCTTCATAGCTCAGAGCTCCTGCGTCGAGTCGCTTTCTCTCTTCGCGGCATCGGGAGCATTACAGACGCTTCATCCAGCACGATGGGCTCAACGCGTTAAAAATGTTTAAGTTAGGGTGTGCATCTTGTTTAGCGAGGCACCAGGGGAATGATAGCCAAGCTTTGGACAAACTTTAAGTATAGTTTTTCAATAATAATACTTTAACCACAGTTTATATATTTTTTTTATTTAGTCAAAAACTAATCTTCTAACGATTCAACTCAAAACTATAGTTAATTTCATTCCCTGAATGGTTCTTTTTGTAGTATTTAGTTCAAAAAAAGTCAAAAGGACGCGCCAGGGGAATGATATTTTCGTTGTTTGACATTTTTTTTAAGTCTATTCTACTAACCTTTAAAAACAATTAATTCGTGCCCAAGTCAGATCATGGGGTATAGTAAGTAAAAAAAAATTGTTTAGTGAATTATTTCATTGTTACGGGTACTTTTTCCCCGAGGACGCTAAAAAATCACGCTTCCAGGAATCACCCGGAACGAGTAATTGAATTTTTGTGTCTTCAATTACAAAGTGTCGTTAAACACAACAAGGTGTCATCAAAATGCAAAAGTCTGAGGCAATGAATTAAAATTGTTGGCAACATAGTATAATGTAGTCTTAATACATGTATCATAATATTATTATGTCTAAAAATAAACATTTTTTTGACCAGTTTTCATTTAAGTGACCTAAAAATAAGGAAATAAACTTTAAATAAATCATACCTACCTGTTGCGTACTAAACGTACCTATTACGAATTAAAACACAAAAGCTAAAGTCTAAATAAATAATATTGAAAGTTAAATTAAATATTGCATGAATTAAAAGTTTATTTTACTCTTTTAATATAATTTAAATAAAGGCCTTTCTTAAAAAGTATTATTTTTTTATTTACTATTCAATATTATTACTTACAGCTCATTGTTACTATTGGATTCCGTGGAAAGGGGAAATACCAGTGAAATAACAGGCCTGAAATAAAATAATATAGCGGTATCATATGACCAAAGGTAGAGATGATTGGGAAAGAAAACAGCGGGACACTTCGAAAATACCAAAGTAAATTATTAAAAAGTGGCACATTAATATATCAACACTTCCCACTTTTTGCTAGTAAACTAAAACTTTTTGTCAAGCCACTTCATTGTAAACACCAGGACTTCAGAAGACATAAAAGGAGTGTTGATAAAGTAGGTGTTGAGACACATTAACTGGAACACAGGTGGACGCGCTACCCCGCTGCCTTAATATTTAATGCACCTCCTTAACGCCTCGCCACATCCGCCACATTCGGCTATCACACAATGAAAGTACCTATATATTATGTAGGGATAATCGCGAAGCGCCATAATAATGGTGTCATATTTTTAAAGGTCTTGAACAGTCACTAACATTTAAAAGAGGCCAATGTGTTTGAAAATTAGCGTCAAAATAATATTTCTAGTAACATTATAGCCACTAACGTATTGTTTCATATTTTGTGCTACTATTTGTTCTTAAAAGGCATATACCTACCTACAGCGTTTGTGAAAAAAAAATCAGAAATATATGTATAAAAAAGTGAAGGTAAGTATAAATACCTACAACATATGTACATACATACATACATATACTCACGCCTGTATTCCCATGAGGGGTAGGCAGAGCACATGAATTCAAAAATCCAGTGCCAACATATGTACAGTATGTGCCCCCACTTACCTATCCAGGCAATTCGGTGTTTTGAACGCGCACCACTACTAATACAAAGTTTGTCTAACAATTTTTAGCAAAATCAAAATGAGGTAGTTCATGATATTAATATTTCGCTAAAAATAGTTAGACAAACTTTGTATTAGTAGTGGTGCGCGTTCAAAACACCGAATTGCCTGGATAGGTAAGTGGGGGCACATACTGTACTTCTAAGATAAGAGACAATATAAAAACTTACAGAACTGCGTGGTAATGTTCAATAAAAGTAAGCAATCACATTAGTGTACCATCAAATAAAAATATTTAGCAGTTTGACATTCCTAATATCTTTGTTCGTAGATAAGTATTGTTTAATCATCATTATATTTTATTAATCTAAATATGTCCTTAGTCGCCTCTTACGACATCCACGGAAGAAATGGAGAAGTGTTATTCTAAACCCGACACCACACGGGCATAGGTTAAGGTACATATAGGCGACAGGCTAGCAACCTGTCACTATTGTACCTGCCACCTTAAAACCTGAGAAACATATGCTAGAAGTGGCCACAAAATGTGAAATAGTCATTTTTTTGTCTACGTAGCGTTTTGTGTGCTCTGCCTAACCCATTTGGGAATACAGGCGTGACTGTATGTATGTATGTATGTATATTTTATTTAAGGACTTATTCAATGTGACATCTAACAGATTATAACATGACCAATTCTAGAACTTTAATACTTGTTTAGGTTCAGCTAAACGCTTAATTTTTTCGAGTCTACCTTGTAACTTGTAACGTGCACCCAACAAAAGTAAACATTTTATTCGTTCATTATTAATCGGAACTTTTGTTCTAACTTGTGGTTAATATATCTTTAATCTTATATTTTAATATTTTAATTAAGTACTTAACTAACTACTATTTTCATTTGTTTGAATTTTTTAAACTAAATTTTTATTGATGCAGATGTCTCCTAACTGATTGTATAGGTTAATGTGAAGCTTGTATGACAATGCAATAATCTGGCGGGTGTTCAGTACCTTCAACAGAAGTCAAGCTACCTATTAAAGGTTGGTGAGATTGTCTTGGAATTTGGTACAAGATAAATATGTAGTCCTACATGACAATCAAGTACAACTGGCAAAAAGAACTTCCATTCAAAAGGGTATTTTTAACAAAAAAAATATTTGGAAGTAATTATAACCAATGCATTTATTTCAGTATTTTTCGCAAATAATTGAAGGCTGCCCGTGCCGCTTTTCCCGGAGGGCACATCCTCAAAAAAATAACACACGATACAGTGACGTTCTAATACTCGTCTATATTTTAGCAGATTGCCATTTGGACACGGACAGTTATTTAAAGTACATACATATTTGTGGTGACATGTATTTATCGTACACTTTTGCTCAATTCTTTTTCAAGTTACCTGACAGTCATTCTCAAGTCGTTCTCAACTTAATTAACGATGATTATTATTTGGGTAAGGCCGTGAAGCGTTTCAACCGCACCATAAGATTCATATTACAAAATTTGGCAAATACGTTGTATGTATCTATGGAAATAGCTACGCATTACGTTGCTACGCGCTAGTTGTGAAATAGAGAGATATTTTATTTATTTTAGTTGATAAACTTGGAGTATTTTTGTGGGTATCACAAGGAAAGGTGGTTGCAATTGTTTTCTTTTACGTTAGAATTATTAACTAATTACTGTTTGCTAAAACAACCTGATTTTTAATTACGTTCAGTATTAAGTTTGAAAAATATGAAAGACTGCTTTATAAATATTGCACATTATTTTTAAATGTTACGGAAGTTCTCAACGGCCAGGGGAAGGGAACTAAGGCCGCGGCTACACCAAGGGCATTGCGGCAAAACTTTACTTCCGTGTCTTCAGTATAAGAGGGGTACCAGAGTACCAGTGTGATCAATCATGGATCATTCATCAACAAAAAAGCGTTACGTACCTGCTTGTTCTTGACAAAAACATTACTCTGAAAAACTCCACTAAGAATTCCAATTGTGGCCGTAATCCGCCTGGGTCTGCCACGCCGCCGTCATCCGTCTAAGGGTCTTTCTCAAAAAAGTGGCAACGCAACCTGTCAGTAGGTTTCTCTTAGAACTTTTTTTTTGTCAGGGATTAATCTTGTAATTAAAAAATGTATGTAAATTAAAAGACATCTTTTACATAGTGGCCAAATGTTGTAACATAAAAACAATGTAAATTAATAGGTTTAAAAAATAATTAAAACTACGTTTTGTCGTTCACTTGTCGTGTCCCAACGCGAGAGACTTATGTTTGGAGCTAAAAAATACGTAAATATTTCCAATTTATTTTAATTTGTGTTCTATATTTCACTGACATATATGATCAGGATTTAATATTCTTGTTTCGAATAAAAGAATTGTACCTACATGGCTAATTATTTGCAATTAAAGTTTGTACACGGTAGTTTTTGTCGCTCACCTGTCACGACATAAACGCTATTCCTGTGCGAATTCTATTACGCCTAATCGATCTCACCCAGCATGAGACGAAAGCTGCAACTGTCTGCTAACGCTGGTGGAAGTAGCAAGTCAGCGATGTGTCGGTGAAAAAAAATACAAACAATACATTCACGCGATTGGGAGTTTGTAACGGGTAAGTTGTCTTTATTCTGTCTTTCATATTTTGGTTTCTGTATGAGCTAATTATCTGATAATAGCCTAAAATATGTAAAAGGCGATTTACTTTCATGTGTATGAATGCGAAATTTATCAAACAAACTTTTCGCTTAAGATTAATACTGTAACTGTCATTTTGTCCATAACGTGTACGTCGTCCACCTGTCTAAAATGGAGAAATACTAGCAAAAAAGAGAGAAACAGAGAAACAAAGGTTAAGAAAATTAAAGATAATCTGGAATTGTATGCTGAATATAGAAAAAGTAAAGTACAAAAAGATTTTTGTAATATAAATACTATGAATCAACCCAACCCATCCTAAGAACAAAATTTTTTGTTACATTGCTACGGGTGATTTTTTTTTCATAAGTTACGTAAAACGCATCAAATAAAGCACTTAAGGTCAGTTTAAAATTGTTTTGATTTGCTCATCAATCATCTGCTTCCTCTTGTCGTTCACCTGTTATGAAATTTGCTTAGGTTTAAGTATGATTGTCGTTAACCTGCGACCATTGTCTATAATCTGACTATGAATTGTCGTTCACCTGTATATCAAAAACTTTGAGGACCTATATCTTCTAAACTACATGAAATATTTTGTTCCCTCTAAGTTATTTCGGTTACTTGATTATATTTTTAGCTATTGTTTAAAAAAAAATTGAAGAAAAACACACTTTTTAAAAAGTGCAAAATTAATTCATCGTTGCCACTTTTTTGAGAAAGACTCCTAATGACTCTCACACCGAGGCGGTTTTAGCTCACCTGTGTAGACATCCTAAGTGTAATATCAAACTGTTTCTACTGATATTTGATCTAAGCTTTTTATTAAATTATAATGGAAAAACATCGGTTCAAACATACCTAAACCCAACGAGAATTTAGATGAATTTGATGAATGTGGAAGAATGTGAATTCGTTTAAGTCTAATTCTGTGGGAGATACGAGTAACGATATGTAAGTAATGTATGTAACTACATAGGTATTCATCAAAAAATTCATTTTATTATTTGTATGTAGGTGTTCCCATTGGACAGCCTTGCCCAGCTTAGTTAGAACTACATATACTAGGCGTCAGCAAATACATTAATATACTTACCGTAATACTTAAGTATTTATATTCACTCTTATTCTATGTTTTATGTTCAACATGAGTTTTGCAAAAACCTACAATCACTGTCGCTAGTTGTTTAGTACCTATTAAACTGACATTAGGTATTACTTACATACGCTTTCACTATAGCGTTGCCCTTAGTGTTAAGAGCTCGCCCCCACCAATTCAAGGGGTCATTAATCTGCTAAATATAAGTGTTTATTAGAAACATGTCCCGTTTCTATTTCCGCAGCGCACGGGTGGCACGACGTTCATAAATCAAAATAATTTGTTCCCAGAATTTTCACCGTCGGTTGATTCACATTCAAAATAATTTAAATAATCATTTTAATGCCTTCAGTTCCGTTGACAAGTTTATTTTCGTGGGATATATCCTTAAACAGCGGTTTCCTGGAGGTATTTAGATGGCATCTTCTCAAATATTCTGGGAAATTCGTCATGAAAATATTGGAGTGAAGAGCTTTTTATTTTTACTAGATATCTCAAAGTTCCTGTGTTTACTGTTGGGATAGAGTAACACTTCTCCATTTATTCCGTGGAAGTCATAAGAGCCGGCTGAGGAAATAGGTTTAGATATGCTTTAGGCGACAGGCTAGCAACCTTGCACTATTATGCTAGAAGTGGCTGCGAAGAGTGAATAGTCAATAGGCGTGTGCTTTGCCTACCCCGTTTGGTTACATAAGCGTGATTGTGCGTATTTCAAAGATATTCACATATTTCCAGTGTATATTAAATAGGTACTAACTTTTTATTTTTACACGATTGTTCAAAGAAAAATAAATGTATGGTTTTTTTGTTTATACATCTTTCTGCCACCAAAATTATCTAATAACCATGTAGGAAGCAGGGGCGTAGCTACCAAGGGGCTAGGCGGGGCAGTGCCCCGGGGCCCTCAAGCTCAGGGGGGGCCCCGAACCGTTTCTATCGGAGGGGGGGGGTGCCACCCATGCTAGCTACGCCACAATAGGTCACATAGATGTGGGGTCCCATTTTGTTATTTGCCCCAGGGCCCTTGGTTACCTAGCTACGCCACTGGTAGGAAGCCACTTTTACCCCCTACTTTATTAGCGTAGACAATCTTCATTTTAATCAATCTAGGCTGTCACTACTATCAATGTAGGCTGTAATGCAGAACTTTTCGCTAACGATTTGGCTTCATACCCGTTCTACCACTTACAACATTCCTATTCCTTAAACTATGTAGTTACTGATTCTTGTACAAAGGACATTCTTCATAAATTAAAAATTAATTGGACACTAAGTGTTCTTTTGCCAATTTACTTCAAATTTTCCCTGTCGTCGAAAACCAATTTTAGGAAAAATCTTCCCTACCTATTAATTAAGAAAATTCTCATTTGAAGTAATTAACATGTACCCAAAAAATACCAGAATAATAAGTGAAACGTTGTCACAAAATGAAACAGCGCGACCCTACTTTGGGTTCAGTTAGGGAAATGTTGCGGTCGTCGCTCAAGGGCGAACATAGTTTTGACAAATGTGTTAGGCAAATTTCCTTGCGGTAATTTGTAAATGAAATTGCAAAGTTCATTGTCATTAGGTTAGACGTAGAGTCGGCAGTCTGTCTGCGACGACCTTTGTTTATAAGCCAATTTAATACTAATTGGGTTCAAATGCCTCACTTTGATCTTGATACGTAAGGTAATGAGCATGCTTTAAATAATTTAAAAAGGTTGTATCAAATACAGCCCTACCTTTAATCGACATGTTCGAGGTACTAATTTAGGGATTTATTTACCTGCGCAGCCTACTAAACCTCTGACCGGCAAAAGTACAATACTTCCTTCGATAGCAAGCTACCGAGACATCCCACGCCAAAGCGTGCGGCGTCCTAATAAACTCCCTAATGATTTTTAAGCTTCACTCGATTAACCCTTAATTCAATTTTATACTCGTATTTGATCAAAACAAGATCTAGGTGAACCAATTTAATGCTGCCGGTTTAAATATTGACCAAGTTGAAGTTTTCGTAACGGCCCGCAATTCTGCAACAGTCGCGCTCGACCGCCGAGGTAAACGCCTTCGAACCCATTTTCATTAGAGTTGGATTCGCTCCACAATTTACTTTAACACCGACCGACGGAGGCAAAACTTTCCACCACTATTTACGCTATCCTTCCAGGGTGAGATTAACAAACGGTGTCTCCTAGAGGGATAAATTTAGGATTTTTTATAGTCTAAAATGTTGTGACGTCAAGTCATCTGCTAAAACTACAAAGAAAATGTTGCTTAAAGAGCGTTAGAAAGCTTTGAACATTTTTCCTCTTCGCGTTCAACGAAAAAATTCAGTAACTGACTCGCGCCTTTGATGTAATTTACTTTTTGTGAGACTGCTACTCAAATTTCAGACACACAGTTTAAGCGAGCAGACTTGAATTTTCGTTTCCTTTTCATAGTTATGACAAATAGGGTTCAGTTTGGCGTGAATATTGTGCGCGAGATCACCTGCGCCGGGTGAGTAATGAGCGCCTACACCTCTCCGTCACATGGTCCTGATTCAATTATTTGGCTCGGATGACATCGCAGGCCTCAGGGAGATGTGGCCCGGAATATCTTGTTGCGTAAATTTGATAGAGCCTTGTTACAAGTTACCTAACAAATACGTGTATATTAATTTGTCGTTTATGATTAGAATTATATGGCTCCCGCTCGAGTTGTAACCACGATTTAACACAAACAGACTAAGTACGTTGATCTAGCTAGTTTGTAAAGAAACTATTTTACCAAAAAAATGTTGAATTCAACTTCCTCTAATATTACAAAATATGAAGATATTCATGCAAATAGGGGTTGAAAAAGTAAGTAGTTAAAAAATATCGGCCAATGAGACTTCATAAAAATACAATCTTATTAAATATTTCCCTTTGCACGTTCTGGCTTTTTTATGAAAAATTGTAGTTTTTTCTTTGTGAAAATATTAATCCATTTTTACACCACATAATATTTGTATTCATATTCCATAATTAGTTAATCAGACTGTTTAATTAACGATGCACGATCTATAGCTGAAAAAATTAGGACCACGAAAAACCGTAACCAAGTATAGTTGAAAAACTGTTACCCTCGGACATGTACCAACGATCCTCATAAAACAGCATACGTGGAAGTAAATGCCTCCAAAGGCGCATTAACAGATTTTCCACCTGTAAGCACATTGAAGGTCGTCGGTTGATTTGTCGAAGTGTTAATGTCCGCCCGTTGAACAAATTTATCTTCAGTCCTGTGCCATTACGCTAACGACCGCGAGAATAGTTCCGGAAGGACTAATCTAGAGGTCACGCAGAGAACTCTTGACTCTGGATGTGGTTATATATCTTGAGAAGAGTTCCTAAGGTCAGACCAGTCCAGTTAGCTATCTAGCTACGTTGCTAGCAATTTGCACTTACTTTAATTGTTTTATGAGTTTCTTCTAGAATTGTTTTCAGATATGAAATCTTGATCTTGTAACACCAAAAAGCACGAATCGTTTAATTTTTTTGAATTCCCACGGGAATATAAAAAACGCCAAAAAAAATCCCGATCTTTTGAGTTTTCAAGGGTGTCACAAAAAATCTTTCGTAGGATTTGTATCGTGGTGACCGTCGTTCTCGCTCCAAAAAGTCACAGTGAAAAATCACCCTGATTATGTCACGAATTACTCTTAACTCAGTGCTTAATTATATTAGTATCGTAATTAAACATTCATGAACGTTAACGTCACCAGCAAGTTGTAATAACTTGTATAATTGCAATTTGATGGTATCTTCATTTCAGGAGATACCGCTAGACCTTTTGTTTGGTCCTGGAAACGAAATAAGTTAAGAATGAAGACAGACACGTTTTAATTATGCTGTCTACCTGGCTCCCCTAGACTAATGGACACCACAACTATTTGTCATACCCGGCAGAGATTGCTCGTGAGTATTTCGCGCGTAACATGTTCATTATTAGGTAAAAACTTTTATTTTATTTAACTTTAGCGTTATTTGTTAGTTGTGCGAATCTAATGGGGAGTGTACCGGGATAGGTAGTTGTTGATTTACTCTGCAGTCGTTTAGTGATGGGATAAGTTGGCGTCGCTTTTATTTAACTGAAAAAAAAGGATGCGCTTACCTCCACCTCTTAAAATCTTGTCAACTTTATTTCCGACCACTATACACGCACTCTAATCATTGCAATAGCATTAGCTCGTGTTGATACATATTTTTGATAATTTGAAGTTGTCGACATTTATGTTACCGAGTTTACTTATGTACAGTCGGTCAAGAAATTGGTCTACGCCCCTAAGATCGATGTTCATTTGAACATCGTGAACAACAAGGTCGATTTCCCCTTGCCATAACATTATGACAGTGACAATAGCTCCCATATTATTATTGTTTTTACGTCACGTCATGTGCCATGTCAACCTTAGTGATAATTTTATCTCACACAAACTTTTGTCAAAAGTGGTAGACCACCTTCTTGGCCGACTGTACCTATACTTCGTCAGCAACATTACACATCTTGAACTGGGAATATTTTCTATCCAAGAACTGCAAAATTGAAACCAATTCTGTAATTAATAAATACGCCAGTACTCGTTTCCTAAGAGTCGATTCAAACAGACGAGAATATGTATTTTTGGAATAAATAAGTCTTACCCGCTTCTTTCGTAAGAAGAATTTCCCAATTAAGAAGTTACTTATTCCAGGACTAAATTACATTATCGTTTGAGTCAATCTACCCTAAAGCATAGCACGAAAAATGTAATACAGACAAACCTTTGACTATTTTACTCGTACTTACCGGGTTACTTTTAGCAATGTTAGTTATATGTATAGGTCATAGGTACCTACCTACTATCCCAAAATAACCGTTATCAGAGGATAGTCTCATTCAAATCAAATTGATCAACAGATAAGCTAAAACTCCATTTCCAGCACGTATAACCTCCAGATTTAATAATAAATAATTTGGGTTCCGTACAAGTGCTTGCAGCGCGTAATCCATGGGCTCCCAGGACTTATTGGATCTCAAGAGTTGCCAGCCGCACGCCGCGCTCCAACAACTAATTTCACGGAATTTATTTGAAAAGTGATGAAAGTCGTGCATCGATTATGAAATATTTTGTGCACGGGATTTATTTTTATGTGTATCTACCTATTGGTTGATATGTGGATAGGTAAGTTCAAACCATTAAGCTAAAAGGAACAGAAAAGAGAAAATTAAGTAACTGAACCTGTGTGGTGTCGGGATAGAATAATTAATTCCTTTTTGCAATTACATACGAAACCCCTATTCATAGAGTACTTATATGTATAATACAAAACAGCAACGTTTTAAATAAATAAAATATTCAAGGGCTTCACAATTTTACAAGAAAAGGTCAAGGGCCCGTAAATTAAATTAATTTAATCCAAAAGTGGCACAGCAGTTACTAATGACCGGTGTCCCGGCCGAGAGTGGCAGCCGGTCTTAAGTTTACACTATACATCACTGTGCACACGAGACGGCTACTATTAAGTCATTAATTTAACACCACTGACAGCTGCAGAATCCTGAACTGGCTCTTACCGACTCGATGATAAAGTTGTAACTGGCACAATTTACAGCGAACATGAAGTTAATGGGGTGGCATTAGAAAGGGACGCCATACCGGCGACCGCCAGCCTTGCAAACAAATAAAGCTACTTGTTAAATAAATCGCCGCAGTCAAACATCGTCGAGACCTTTACGCACCTCTACACCCGTGAATAAATAAACATAATAATGCTCAGCACATCTCGCGAGCGCGCTGTGTGGGCCAATCCGTTGCCTGTCGCCAGACGGATATTCCTGAAGGGACCTGGGTGGACGCGATGCGCAGCGTTCGGCCGCTGGATTATTTACATTCCTGCTCGTTCGGACTTCAATTGTAGTTTTGAGCAAACCTTTTGAGCAAATACGCCTAACTAAGTAAGTCCAGTTCCGTTTTAGAACATTATTCAACTTAATAAGTAGGTACTTATATTGTTGGAGATGGATAAATGATAGAACTAATTTTAAGATTTTAAAATTAAGAACATATTTTTAATTTTCATGTTATGTCGTTGAAATACGGAAGTCGGCTAATACGTGTTGATGCGCGGTCTTGTGCGATCTTAATTTCAAAAGATTACCAACATTATTCAAGCGAAACCTTATTCATCCGGTTAGAGCCTCATTTCTTTTGACGTCAAAATCTATCGTATAGTCATTAGCATCCGAAAGGCATTGTTTAACTGACCGTGGCTGCCAGCCCTCCCTTTCATCGGTCTCGGTCGGTCTTTGTATTTTATTTATTTAGTAAACTGATTTTTCCCGGGACGTGATTTTTCACATACGAAAAAAGGGCAACCTACCAAACGTGAAGCAGGTAATGCCGCGTATAGAGATTTTTGAACTAGCGGTCACGCAATGATGGAATTAAAGAGCGCTTCCCGAAGGAGATTACCATAACGAGACAACGAGTTAGAGAAAAGTTGCAGAACCCCCAGTCCCCAAGGACCGGAGAGTCGAGAATAATGACCGAACGCACCAACTCCGCCGCTAAGGTCAAATCCATAGAGATTTTTGGGATCATCCTGTGTTAAATTATCCATGCCAAATTTATTAGAAACATTAATCTTCCGCTCTAATTTTTATTCGTTTACTCCGTGGTGAGCAAAAGGGAATACCTAACTCGTTGATTAATTTTTCTTTGCAGTTTATTTCTACGCAGTATCGTAGCCACGTCTGTATTTAAACAGTATCAGAATGAAGTATTGGATCTGATAAAAATCATTTGTATTCATCCAATATTTTGAACGTGTTCTCATAAATCCACGTAGCAGACGTTATTTATTGTCGCAATATAGCGGACGGCTGGTCATAAAAACAATTATGGACAAAACATTACTACCTACCTTCGGCCACGCTTCGGTACCTAGCGCCCACCAATAGCCAAAAACATAAATTCATTGCAAGCTTCAACTATACCTTGTTATATCTTAATTTACCAGATTTATAAAGTCACAGATGAAAACATAATTAAGTAAATAATTGGTGACCAACTCTAATTTATCAAATTAACTAAAGATCAAGAGAATTTACAAGTTCTCCGTACCTACCTGAAAATTTGCTGAACTTCAAAATAGTCCCAAAGTCCCAGCCATTTTCTAGGCGGTGCCCAACCTTTGCACGGACAAAGTCAAGTTTTATCGAGCCGACAATGCGAGAGCCACTTTAAAAGTTAACATAAGACTAAAACTTACAATAGCAAAAAAACACTTTGTGGTCAGCGAGTTTCAACGAGATTTCATTAAGAGGATAGGAGTCGCACCACTTCTCCATACAAACGTAGTCCCCTGTTTTCTCCGTGAATAATGACATTAGAGCAAAAAATTTTTTTACATTATATTTGTATCTGTTGTGGCTATGCCCCTACGATTTGCTTTTATCGATATTCTAAATAAAATAAATAAAAAATTAAAAAATCGATAAAAGCAAATCATAGGGGCATAGCCACAACAGATATGAATATAATGCAAAAAAAATATTTTTTTTGCTCTAATTTTCCCGGAGAAAACAGGAGACTACGTTTGTATGGAGAAGTGGCGCGACTCCTATCCTCTTAAATTAGAAATGCATTATTATAACAAAAAGACACGAAGGCTTTTTTCCACGTCAGTTTTATCATTTTAATTTATGACATAATCCACTTTTTTAAAGTTGATGTTTATTAATAAGTAGATAGTTAAAAATTATAACAATTCCTCCCTTTATTCAACATGGACAACACGACACTAGCAACACAAAATCTAGCTGCGGCCAGCCGTAGATCAGTAAAGTCACGTTCTTGGGCAATATGCACGCATGAACCTTGCTTTAAAATTACTATCACCAGAAAAAATATTTATCATCTTCACTTCTTAACAACTAAGATTTGTGATCTATGGTTGATGTTTACGGTTGTCGTCTTCTGTCAGATTCGAAAACATGACCGCAGCAGCAGGACGCAACGACCTCTGCCGCTGCGTGCGGTCGAACTAGACTTTTTATGCTAAGTTTGCTTCAGCTGATGTCGCATTCGCATTACATTAAGCAAAATACTTCGCCAAAATCAAATAAAAACAACTCCGCTCACTGGCGTGCGTACCAAGGAGCAATTTACTGAAGTGAACTGTTTTTTCCACCGGATTTTTGTTCCGAAACGATTCATAAGTGGGTAAGTGTATGTAAATTGAAAATTTCACTGCCTCAAGGAAACAAAGAAAATGACAAACTCCCTGAAAAAACGCAATCTAGCAGTGAGAGAGCAAAAATTCAGAGTTTTAACTTTTAATGAGCCGTCGTCTTGGCGTAATGCTGTGCACATAATAACGCAATATATCACCGCGAGACGCAGGTGACTGTCACGCTACATTGGCTCCTTTATTTCATGGCCGCCATTCCAACTCGAAATCTCATCGCACCCCGTAATATAGTCGTAGTCATTTTTATTTTACGATTTTGTAATGTCTTCGGAGCGTATGAAATGCTCGAAGACGCGGCGCTTTCTGTCAGGCGATATTTCATGGCGCGCAGTCGATTACGTTATTAAACCATTTGCGGATTGTGGTTCGTTTCTGTGTATCACGAGGGTTGTGGACGTCGGTAAGCGAAGTGGCGTGTGTTGACACCCGGCGGTGCAGGCGGACGGCGCCTGCAGCATAAAAAGGCCGGGTAGCTAGCCGAGTGGCAGGTGTCAGCCGCCGCCAAATGCCGAAGCTATTTGAAAATGTTTTCTGCTTACAGATTTTAGGCGGCAATATTGTACCAGCTGTGATGGAATGACAGGGAAATAACCTTGTCGGATCAACGTTCAGCATTTCTTCCGAAGCATGTTCTTTGATCGTGACGTTAATAAGAGTCAACAAGGAAAGTACATCTACTTACTGATGGTTTCGTGGTACAACTTACCTGTGTTTTGATGCTTCACTTACTTCGATGTTTCACTGCAAAAATTCGGAATATTAAGTTTTAATGATAATTTGTAGGAATATGTAAAAAATATGTTTTATGTTCCTCAATTCAAGACCTGATACGAAATATTCAATCATAATTAAATTAAATCAAATCACTTAAAATAATAAGCGATACTTATACTTAGTAATTATGTACATAGAAAAGAAAACTGAATCAAACGGTCAGTCCACAAGTTCGAGATTCTATTTGACCCAATTTACCGATTTATTAGTAACCGTAGCAAAAATATTTTACAACCTTTCGTAATGTCAGCCTATCTTACCTACTACACTTTCATAATTCTGTGGCTCCGACCGCAAAGATATATTTTTTTAATAGTAATACAAGGGGTTGTCAAAAATATTTATAGTCCGAGAAAGATAAACCGAGCGCGGCTAGAGCCCAGTAGGCCCCGGGATTAGCGATCAAAGGTTCTCGAGGGTCAAGGGATCGTCAAAATCCAAATTACGTCTCGGTGCTATCGGGCCGGCGTTCGATAACAGGATCGGTTATTCCGAGCGGACGCATAACGAACTCATATAAATGCGATATTGGCCGCGACGGACGGACGAGGACCGGCCAAGCTCACCTTGCGACCTCGCCGGCCCTGATTTATTCAAAACCTAACCTTTAGCCTTCCTCGCACACATCTACGTCGGATTTATCCCGAGCCACTTTCACTTTCGATGTTTATGTGCGGCTCGTGACACCCTCCTCGCCCCACGAAACCACCAAACGGATCCTATCAATTTTGGTGCAGTATTTTGCAGAAAGCTCGCCAATATCCCGTGATCAACGGTGCACCGCGAAGTTTGGCGCTATTCGTTCCGCAGATAAGATAGAGTGCAACGATAAGCCAAAATATGCATTTTGAAACCATTCACAAATAGCTAGTTTACTTTTATAGTTAACTTACTTTCTGCAACGTGTTATGGAGTATAAACTTCCTAGGGCGAACAGTAATTCACGTAAATTGATGATTTTTCTCATTTACATAATTATTTATTTCAAGATGCGATGTCTATTAATGGTAACTATAGTAATGTTCATGTTTTAAAATGAAAACAGTATTTTGTTACTGGTATAAATAGCTCTCCTATATGTATTTTACATGCTTTGGTAAAAAAAATCCAACTACAATACGTAAAAAATACTAATGATAACTAATTTTATGATTTGCTTCAGGTGGTTTGGCCTAGTTTCGTGGCATCAGACTTACCAAACTAGATATAAACTATCATAAATCTAGGAACATCCAATGTTCGCTCGTTTATTCCGACCACGTTACCAATTTGAAAACAGAACGGCAAACTGTTTTAACAAGCTCCACTGAAATCGTTACGTACATTAGATAATCCAGGGATCCTAACAAGAACACATTTGGTATCCTGTATGGAGCTCGTACAATAATTATTTGAGGTAGGAGGGGTTGTCTCTCTAGAAACTATGTAGTGCGTCCCTTTGTCCAGACAACAAAAAGGCGCATTCCTCCGCCACTACATTACTCCTAATAACTTCCGCGCCGGAGCGATGGAATAATGGTCTGTAACCGTCTCGCTGTCGCGTTACCTGCGATTTCTTTATGTCCGCACCGACATTCGTCTTGCCTGCGTCTTCTTTACCTCTATATTGCTAGTGGAAAATTGCTACGTTTATGACGGTGAGATGATTTATTCCATGCATAGCGGGTAGTTGTTTATTGGTTCACACAGTTTTTAGTGGTCTGATAGTGGGTGATATTCACAATTAATCTCAGCAATGATAAGGTCTTCTTGTCTAAAACAATGTTGTGTCTGTGTATTTTTCTGAACATAAATAAACTTGGATGCGATAATACAAAGCTTTATACATTAAAAACGCTCAAACATTGTAAACAAACAACTTGGCCATCAATATTTTCGGGACAACAACCACTTGACAATTCGTGCGGCTGGTGCCACAGGGCGACCGGCTGCAATAATGCAAATAAATCTGTTGTTTTGTTTATCGTTAGAACTCGGCGCACGCGATCCACGCAGATAATTTGGGATCGCTGGCTTCCCGCACGCTATCTACACTTGACATACTGACACTGGTAACTTCTCTGATGTCCGATCTTCATTGGCAAGTACTAATGAAAACATGCTGTCAAATTAGAATACGTGCTGAAACCGCATTTAGCTAATTTAAAAACAGCTCGCACCTTTCCTTCACGCTTTAACTCAATATTGAATTTCTACCAGACAAGCAATCCATTAATAAAGATCAAAAAACTCAATCACCGTTTTTATTAATTGCATTCTATCATTAACCGCCTGTCGAAAACAGTGGTCGCGAACGCGCGCACTAATTCAGATTTATTACGAACCACCATGAAAAGAAAATAACGGTTATACGAGACAAGTGGCATTAAGGAACTGGGAGTAACAATTTTCACGGGACCAAATCCTAATCAGAAAGGGATGGCGAGCAAAGATGGCCCAGTAATGTAATTGACTCGGATATAAGAAATTTTATTTACTATTTCCTCGTTCGTCCAATTTCCAATTTGTTATTGAACTGGCGGAGGCCGGGCATGCGGCGGCGGCGATATTTCTGTGTCACCTCGTGCCGTGCTGCTCCACAATACAACTGGAGCGAACAATTTTATTACATAAAATACCTCAGCCCATTGGCGACAGTTTTGCTCCAAATAACAAACCTAATCTAAGTAATAATCGATGCAATCGGAGAACGTTGCCGGACTCGTCGCAGTTTTCATCTCTTATGTGAACAACAGGAATTCGGGATTGTATTCGCAAATCAAATTGAATACTTATTAAGTACATAATAAGCGTTTCCCCAAAACGAAGTCATGAAATATTCTCAATTACATATATGTATACCTCGGTTTTGCTACAACGATCAACTGTTCTCTTCTTAGAAAATGGTAAAAAAATACATTAAAACGCTGTCTCATCCGCCCTACTTATATCTTGAGCATTTAAGGACGCGGGTACATTATAATTCAAATATGGGTAATGTATGAGCGAATAATTTAGCATAATTTGTCCTGACCGACAATTCCAAACCAGTGAGTAACGTTTTATGAAATCTTCCTCTGCAGCGTGTAACTGTAGCAATGTAGGTTGCCCGAACTAGTCATCATAATTCCAGTTGATATAGGTACGGAGTCATGGAAGATGACACAGTATAGCCGCCGTTTTAGTGCCATAAATTGAGTTATCTGGTATATTACACGCACAGGGTGGGTATAAATCGTAAGCCCCGCCCGTAAACAAGCGGCTCTCTTGGCGACTGTCAATCGAGCGTGGCAACGCGTCCGCCATAAATATTCCGCCAGGTATTGCCACACAGTTGCCTACACATTTCCATAACAAATCGAGAAACGATCGTCATCATTTATCACGGGCGCTGACGCGTCCGCGGATCTAGCAAAACGACAGAATTACAAACAAATTGGAAATAAATTTATGTGTATAGGACTAATAATACGGTACCCATCAATCAATTCCGGTCGCGCGACGGAATAGTGTTGATCGTAAAATTCACAGCAAGGCATGCACATGCACACTCGATGTTCTATTTCAAAATTATTTGATGTAAATATTGACTGCAGAGACGCAGGTGATTGAAATTTTTAACTGCCGCTGCAAAAAAGGAATGTCACGCTATAAGTTTGTACCTAACCAATGTGTGTTTGTGTATGTATTTCTGTTTCTGTTCAAAACATGATACCGTAATTTTTTTCATTCGAAAGGCAGTGTTCTTGCGCTAATTTATAGTTAGGGTTGAAAAAACTCGAATCATTTTTTTTTTTTCATTAAAGTTGAAAGTATAAATCTTCTTAGTCATTACTTACATTACATCAGCTGAACAAGAACAAATATAAGGTAGACGATAAATAATTTTCACTTTAGCCACCGCCCGCCTAAACCTTGAGACAATCTTAAAGCTTTCAACAGAACTTTGCATCTGAAAGGGTCTACCCAAGCCACCCACCTAAGTACACTTGTAATTTGCTCTTGACAAATTTTGGACTCGAAATCGTTGGACGGTTCGATATCGGCCACAATCAGCGATCACGAATCCGTTGTCGCGACTAGGCCGTAATTTAAGGTGGACCGCGTGTCAGAATAAGCTCGCTAATCGTAGGGAATTCCGGCAGATCAGCGAACTTTTTTCCTCATCATGACTTAGTGACGTCAGGGCCGGAGACTTTCTCAATTTCCGAAGAGTCCCTCCGGAAACGGGCAGTGATTTGCCACCTCCGGCTCACCGCGCCATTGAGCTCCCATAAACAATTCCCTTTTGTATTTGTCTTTGAAATGTTCGAGATTTTTGGAACCGTTCAATGTTCGTTTTATTTTCTGTAAAGGAGAAATCGACCATTCAACGGTCAGCTACCGGGTCATTTATCCGTATTTGTGCTTTTCTTTAATGTCTACACTTCAGACTGAATTCTACCAGGGTGGTTTAAAATCTCTCATATTATGACTTTTTTTTTAAACGTTACTAATAATTTCTTAAAATAATCTCACGTCATATTCAAATTATATGTGAAGCTTCCTAATAATATATTTATTTACAGAACAAATATGTACAAAACAAAAACATTTAAAATTATATACAACTAACTTAAAAACTAAACTTAAATCTAAAATATATTTGGTGTCAGAAGTGGGATTATATGTGAAGCTTACATTGCCTACAATATCTTGCAATATCTTTAGGAGCTTTACAACCTTCAATTTCAATGCCTATGGTGGACATAAGCCACATCTTAGTAAGTAACGTGTTCAGTGTATTTTCTTCATGCGTGGCCAGTATCTACTGGTTGGGTTAGAAACTTCACACATAACACTGTATTACTTCAGAGTCGTGTGAAAGCTTATTTATGGTGTTTTTCGTTTACGAACGTGATTTAAAAATTCTTACCTGTAAACATCCGCTATTCATCGTTCCGCTCGTACCTATTGGGCCGAGGTAAACACTAACCACGCCAATAACACTTGAGCAAGGAAAGTGGAATAGGTTGCAAAACAATCGTGGGAATAGGATATCCCGTTAGTATGTGACAAAAGCGTTAAATTTCAGCAGATGGCATCCAATGTCTGTGAAATTCTTTTGTGCCCTGACAGTTTATTACGAGAACAAAGGATGACGTTGTTTGAACGGACCCGTTTTAGATTTTACTACGCAGATTACACATTACTCAAGATCTGTTCTATTGTGTCGAAGATCTGTATTTCTCTTCAATTTCCAAAACGGATTACATTCCCGCTGTCTGTAATTTACCCCGAGGCAAATGGAATTAATCATTCCGACGACGTAATCTTGCTTTTGTATAAACAATCAGGAAACTAATTTGATTTTAACTGTTCCAGTAAAAAAATAACGACTATTTACCGTTCCAATACCGCCTGAGAAGGTAAACTTTTTTATTATTTCCATCCTTTGCACGTTTATCTACTGCGTGGAATCTGAAATACTACCTCACATTGCCTCACATAAGGCCGTAATGTTTTATTTTATCGGCACACGTCCATCTATTTCCTTGTTTCTGTGGGACCACTTCAATGTTATTTCCGTTACGCTTTATTATATTCGCCGAGCCACTTTCATATCCACAATTTATAAGATTAAAGAAAAACGAAGTTAAGTTCATAACGGTTTTAGGCACCCTCGTATCCTGTCTAAAATTATTTAGTATTTGCATAATAAGCTGAGCTGCAGGAATAGAAATACATTTCCCCGGAGACAACATGCAGGAAAAATCGAAGTGTCTCGGAGGCGAGTCGCCAATTTCCTCGGTGAACGTTCAGAAGTTATTAGGGAAATTGCTCTCCAAAACAAATATTCTTAGAGCCAACAAAGTATCCTGTTTAGCTCTAATAATACACCCTTTAGACACGCTGTGAATTTTTAATCACAGAAATGATTTCGGAAATGTTTTCTTGATACTACAACAGGGCTGGTTGGGGCACAGCTATAGCGCAGTAGATGGGCCTTAATACCGGTTGAGCATCCATATTTGTCACTATAAACACACAGAACCCATGTAACTTAATATTCGGGTGTATGAGAATGGGCGCGTGTCCTAATACTGGCGCGTTCGTTAATTATTTACTACAATATATCCCGGCCGCCTCGTGCGGCGGGATCCGTTGTAATTGCGTGTACACTTTGCTGTTCTCAACACTAAAACCGAACGTGTTAAACGCTAGCCAAATTACATTATTTTACTTTACAACCCGGTATTATTGCTGGCCTCTTTAATTTTATTATGCTAATAAAACCGAAACCGTAAATTCATATTAAGTAAGACATTAGATTTTCATTTCCTTGGGCAAGGGTAGCGGGATTAATACCCAATCGGCTAAGTGGCATCTTTAGTGACCAATATATTTCCCGTTTAGTATTTTCCCGTAAACCTGTACGGGCTGCTCTAAAATTCCAAATTGAGTTTTTCCCGACAGGTACAGTCGGTGAGTAAATGCTTTAGCTCTATGAACTATGGAAGTGATCCACAGAAACGGCTGATGCATAGGTGATTAAGCACCAGCCGTATGTAAATAAGCATTGTTGTAGGCGCGCAGCCGCGTCGCGGCACCCACATGGAACTGCTAAACAGTTTTAAACCCAATTTCCGTGAAAAGTCACAGTTTAAGCAAGTTGGGATTGTCATAACATTGTTTGGGGTTGAGCTCAGTTTCATACGTGCAGCAAAGCTTCCGTGAGTTAACGCTGGGTTAGTCAGATATTTTATAGGTGGTTATTAAGAACCATAAATATTGCATTTAAGCCGGAGTTTCCAAGTGCGCTCATCTCGTTGTTTTATTGAACTCGTTTTTCATAACTTTTTTTCGTTAAAAAGTTATCTACATACTTTATGCGGAGATATTCATGACTTTTTGTGTCAACTGTTTCAGTTTTACATTTTAATCGTCTAAATGATGTACAGTGTAAGCTTTTACTTTTCAGGAGTCCATGTTTTTCTTACTTTAAATGTCGGTGAAGCACAATTATATCATTAAGGATTGTTAAATAGCGTTCATCGTTTACGCCAACACAGACACAATACATAATGCAGTTAAGCTTCAGTTAGATCCTTGTTCTTGGTTGCTAATGTGCTCGTTGTTAAATCAAAACAGCAAAGTGCTTTTCTAAAGCGACTCCAGTGTGGTAAGCCTTTGGCGGTCTGCGTACAAACTTAATGTCAAAGCCGAACTTTACGCTGAACTCGTAACATCGCTATTTATATCATAGGACACGGAAACAAGAGTTCACAAGATTGTTGTTTTATAACATAACTTACTTGTGAACTAGAGTTCATTCTCTTCGCATTTTCCTTCTATTTAGCTTTGTACTTTAGGTAGGTACAACAGTCAGAACATTTTATGTAGAATTCTGTTACTTTAAAATGAGGAAAAGGCCGGTAACGCGCTGTATCCATGGATGATGGTGATTACGTTACAGTAATTAACTTGCATGCTTTTTTATCCCTTGCACATATAAAAATTTAACTTTTTGATTTCATATGCTCTGCCTACCCCTCTTGGAAATACAGGCGTGAGGATATGTATGTATGTACATATAAAAAACACCGTGGAGGGCGCGTTGTCCTCGCTAAAGTGTGAGTAAAGTTGCATATCTCGGAGCAGAATACGAGCGTGTGCCACGGTCCTGTAACCATCAGGCCTACCTTCTAGACGGTCCAAATAACACTTTCAGAAGATGGCACCGTTAACAGTAACGTCTTCACAAACACCCTGCTGTCTAGTTTATGTTTAGTTTTATGCCTTTGTTGCGGATCGGGGTAGCCATGAAAATTAGGACGGGAATAAAACATCCCTCTTCTGTATGCACTTTCAGTTTTAATTAAGAGGTTTATTGATGGAGCATACCTACATACTTACATACATGCCTGTGTACATGAAAAGACAACTCGCTAAGTAATAATAAAATAGCGGACATAGTACACTTGCCAAACCGTACAGTAGATATTGGAATACCTACTGAAAATGCTTTTGTAACTCGACGTGTAATAAGTTCGATATTTTTCTTCACTAAGAAGTTCACTACTCGTATTGTAAATTCAATTGTAGTTATAGACTGGGCTTGAACACACTTAATAAGACATATTTATTTTTTTATAAAATGGGTCTCTTGTCATTTTATCCGAAAAATAAGATAATTTAAAAAAAGTTTTATGAAGACGATGTCTACTGAACATTTTGAATCGGCTCGTTGCCCCGGCATTGATTAAAGACCCGGTCACTGTTTAATCCCTATTCCGAAATTGTCCCGTGACCGTTCAATAATAGACAATGTCGGAGTCATGGCAACATAGCGGCGGGTAACTAACGATTGCTGTCATCCTCACGCAGCCCGGCCGCGGAGATTAACGAGCGGCAGCCACTGCCAGCCGGCCGCCTGTCTCCAAACCAACCAATATTAAAAACCGTCAAATTTCGAAGATTTTATGTAGGTACCATCAAACCGAAGGATTCCTGATCCACTATAGCACCTGTTTACAGTTAACGTCATAGTGACTTTATTTTCTCGATAAGAGGAATCCTTATTGCGCTGTGACAACGTTCTGCGGTGGCCCTAAAATCGATTGGTTCAAGCGTACCTACGAGTACATCAAAACAATGAGTTTTTTGCTCTTCAACAGGCTAAAAGAACTGACGACTTGAGAACCTTATTTTTTTGAAAATGACGATCGCGTCTCGAATGCAATGTTGCAAACAGGCACAAGTACTCATAGATTGGCCCATTCTTTCCTCGCTACATCATTGGGCTCATTTTTGCCAACCATGCAGTCACAGAGATGTTACCACTAATTGTGGTCTTACAAACCAACAACTACTTATCTTCCTTGTTTCCCATCCTTCGAGGAGATACATACCTTGTAAAGCTCCTTAATTTCTAAACCAAGCTTACGACACCAGAGAATCCTGGGACATTTTGGGAATGGAAACGTTGTTCAAGTGTACCTTTGCCGCCATCGTTCATAAACAGCTGCAAAACCAAATAAGTTCCAGATGACTTCTTGGATTGTTCAAGGTACTGAGCACACCTGACGACCAAATCGCGGGGAACTCCACAACCAGCAGTTAAGACTTGTTTACCGCGCTTATGGGGCAACGGCACACAACATATTCCTTCAGCAAATACCTGAAAAGATGAAGTTATTTGGCTTCCAGCTGCCGGAAATACTGTACCGCAATCACGCGAACAAACATCTCGTTCGCCGAGAGCCCAAAGTCAATGATTTTGAGCGGAAGCTGTGCGCAAATATTTGTTTAGGACGCAAGTGGGAAAAAGTATAACAATTTTTAAGGGAGAGGTTAAGGATGCTTATAAATAAAGGGCAAAATACCGGAGGCTACGCGAAATAATGTGAATGTCCGAAAATTCTGATTATGTAATAAGGAAATTAATTTAATGGTCTTTGTGTACAAAACTCGGATGATTCAAATGCGTGACCCATGGTAACTTCAATGCTTGCATGGATGTCAACTGATCAATATTTTATGTAGCTCTGTGAGCTTCATGGATGGCAACGGAAATGCGCGCGATTTTGACGCTTTGTCGTTCGAATCATAGCATAGCTAGAAAACATTTAACGACCACGCAGACAA
Organism: Adoxophyes honmai; assembly: GCA_005406045.1. NCBI lineage: Eukaryota > Metazoa > Arthropoda > Insecta > Lepidoptera > Tortricidae > Adoxophyes > Adoxophyes honmai. Next base: position 66,548 of record BHDV01015122.1, read on the forward strand.
TTAGTTAATTAGTAACGATATAAATTACATAGTATGAGACTCAGTTTAATGCAATAGGTAGCTTATATCTATTAGGGCCATAGCACACGGCGTATTTTATACGCGCGCACGACGCGCGTATTAAGAACGCGCGTCTTCGGCGCCGTAGACGCTGATTGTTGCGTTTGCATTGATGATATAAAAGCGCGCGCATGAAGCGCGTATACGCGCGTTTGACGCGATACAAACGCGCGTACAAAGGAGCGGAGTAGGGATAGAGAGGGACGGGGCGTTTCTTCCATCTTTTATGTATTACCAATTTTTTAAACGTTGTATGATAATGACCACTCAATCTTTTTTCACTCGTAAATGGGTCTATCCAATAGATTCGGTTTTTTTTACGTTTTTTTCTTTTTAAAAGAAGTACTAAAGCCAGCGTAAGTAGTGTTGTCTGAACCGACGCCATTGTACAACTGGGAGGAATCTCTGATCGAAACGCAAAGGCTACGAGCAACTACGGCGCGTATACGAGCAACTACGGCGCGTATACGCGCAGTATAGGCGCGTTTCCCGATGACCCCGTGTGCTTAGGTTAGAAGGTTGCGTTCGAATTTCGTTTGAAGCGCGTATACGCGCGTCATCTGCGCGTCGACTGCGCGTTTTAAATACGCCGTCTGCTATGGCCCTTAGTAATTAACAACGTTATCTATGATCGAATAAAAAGCAAACAAAATAGTTGGAAATGCTTCTAGCAATATTGTCAATGTAAGTAGCTAAGTACTGTGTACGTGGTTTGTTGGTTAATATTACATTTTGGCGTAATGAAACCGAATATTTCAAAGCTTCAAAAGATAAGTAAGAAATCATAAGATAAGTAATTCTTGCTTGTTAAATTGGTTCCGAATTGTCTGCGTTAGTAAAGTTGATATTTTCGAAGCAGCTACAGTATTATTAATTAAACTGAATTTTCCTGAAAGCAAGAGTAATTTAAAGTTTATTTTGATAACAATATCCGGCGCTGCTTTAAATTTGACGTTGAATAGAATTAAGTCGGAACACCAACGGGACCCTAAAACTCTATACAAAAAGTCAATAGGGCGGGAGCGTAAAGATCGTATCGGTATAAAAAGAATAAATTGGAAGTTTCTGTAACAATATGAGACTGTCGAAGTACATTAGGGAGGTTCGAGTAAGAGATCGCTATTCATATTTCTTTGTAAGGCTTCGTCTTTAGAACACGTCCGCGGAGGCGAGATATCGCTCAAATTGTTTCCAATATCTTTTACGAGCGTTTGACAGTCGAGTGAAGAATTACCAAGAATTCAGCACGATATTGTTATTTCCCTCACGCTATCCTTCACAGCTTTTATATTGACAGTGCAAATAGTTTTATCGGTTATAAGGAAGACTTTGCATTGCAATTTTAAGGATTCGGAATTAGTGTGTTGAGATAACTGTCCCAGAGTTATTACTGATAAACAATCCTCCACCCAATGTAGGGAATAATTGTCTTAAGCCATATAATAATCTAATAATGCTACCATTATAACGGAAAATAACTACTTACCTAAAACCAAGAACTAAAGCTGCCTATCCTATTAGGGAATACACGTGTGATGTATGTATGTGTGTGTACGTGTATATTAGCTTCTTAGTTTCTCAAATTTATACTGCTATTCCTATACAGTTATCAAAACAACATACTAACTTCAACTTAATAAAAAATAGAGTTTTGGTAAACAAAATTAATCTCATTATGACAGCTTCACCATTTACATGTTTTATGGATTTTCTTGGACTAATTGTTTTAGAAGAATTAATTCATAGATAACAAAGACTACTATACCTTATCGGTTTAGGTAGTTAAAACAATGTAAACAATCTTGACATGTCTTTTTATTTAAACGTACACTTTATAAATCGAAAACTTAGGTATGAAAAAATCATTTACTTTCATAATTGAATTGTATAGTGTAACGATTTTCATTTTTAGACTGTGTATTTCAACAAAAAGACATGTCAAGATTGTTTATATTGTTATAACTACCTAAACCGATAAGGTATAAATATTACAGCTCGCCCTCGTGTATAACCTCACAACACATTGGTTAGAACTTCATTTATTTTCCACTAGGATCCCAAACAGGCAACTGACAATAGGCTCTTATTATACCTTTGAACTGCACCCCCGGTAAAAAACAGCTGACTAGAGATTAACAACCGCCGAACGAAAAGTGCAGACGAGGTTGGAACTCAAACTACCTCCGGTATTGTGTTAGGTGCACGTGACTTCATTTCATTCAAACGCACACTCACACTTATTATATGTATAAAGTGTGATTTCTCATCTTTATTATGACAAAAAAGATTATGTAGGTATTTAAAGTTGGTATAAATGTATGTATGTATGTATGTAACTCTTTATTGTACAAAATAAACATGTCAAATTAACAAGCACAGAACAAAACACAAGTACAAAGGCGAACATATCCCTTAAGGGATCTCTTCCTGCTGACCTTCAAGCGATTGACAAAACATGTGAAATTAGAGAAATTTCAGAGAGAAAGAAACAAAGCCGTTAACCTAAAATAAATAAATACATTCTAGTAAATTTAGTAATTTTATAAAACAACAATTTCACATACAAGTCTGGCAACAGCAGCCCAACAAAACAGTAGCAATATTTATCGCCACAGGTATCAAGTTATTTAGCCCTGTGTAGCCGAATTCCCCAATATATTGGTAAACTACTGTGATAGATAACGAAACTTGGTGGTTGCCGAATATCGAGCGTTTGGTTTAACCGGTACAAAGCAAAATTCCCTGCGACATCGCAATTGTTTACTGTGAACAGTAACGAACGGCTAAACTTGGCTATCGGAGATAACATTGCGTAATGGTACACGGAACATTAACCGCCACCAAACACTCATTTACTTTTGATTAAAGAGTTATAAAATTCGCTGCGAAAGTTTCCTTGCTCAGGAAGTATTAGAGTCGTTTTAGTATGAAGTTTTGTTTGGGTATTTTTTTATCGGAAATATCCATTGTCAATGAAGATATACCTTTACAGACTGTGGTGCGTAACGGAGCATCAAATGACCTGACTCGTTACAGTTTACTTTACTGATAGGAAACAAATCGTGTACTGTGATGTTATTCCGCAACGTAACACACTGAAGTCGTCGACAAGCGCAACTTCGAGATGTCAATTAGCTATATAACGTTAACATAGTATGAAAATTTGATTACTCGACGCTGTTCTCGACAACGGGTTTCATATGTGTTATGTTAGAGAACAACTCCGCTGAGCCCGTGCATTGACAACTGCAAAAGTACTACATCTTGTGCAGGGTATCCATTGAGGACAGTACAACTAACAGGAAGATTTTACAGAGCGTCCGAACGATATTTTTAACAGAACATTCAAGTCGACAGAGTTCGAGCCTAGATATCCGTGAACAAGTTCATTCATAGCACAGAGCTATGGACATTTTGGCTGTGTGCGAAATCATTGTTACCTTTGAGCTTTGTTAAATAGGACAAACTTTCAAGTTAAACCTGATCAGCATCTCTACGTACCAACAGTCGCGAACCAGTATTGTTGAGCTACTTACCTTCCCTTGTAACTTGGCCGGGTAATGCAAGTCGATAGCAGTCGGCTAGTCATTGATTTGTACATGGCTAAATTGCGAACAACGGCAAGTGGCTCACCAAACCCGGTTCGTGACTTCTTGCTAGAGTGAACTGGAAAAGAAGCAAATAAGTAAATAACGATGAAAGTGACTGACGATCGCAACGTAACATTATATTCTAGTATCAATATCCTTTCCAATAAAAGGGAAACGAGTAGGAATTTTTAAAAATAACAAGGCAGGCACACAAGATTGCTCGCTTACAGTTTATAGTACACTAAAGAGACAAAGTGTGACGCTGGAGCCGAAGCGATTTCATTTCGCATGGCTGGGCACGGGCAAAATGCATGCCAAACGGCACTGTTGCTGCATTCTTACTTAGCATACTGCAAGTCAATAGGAATTCTGAAAGAATGGTCTAAACTGGATTTTCAAATGGAATCAGGCGCAGCGTCAGTGGCAGTCCGTTGTTTATTAAAGGACGGCAGCTAAGCCAGGAATATTGGAACAAGAAACTTTACGTCAAACGTTAAAACTACCATATATGAGTAGCGTTTTTTCACTGGTGGATGTTTTTAAAATGTTTAATAAACCACGTCTACGTTCCCCCTTTTAATTCCTCTCCACAGCTGCCACCATTAAGACTCGCTGGTAAAGTGCTCGCTTAATAGATACTAATACAAACTCTGTTTTAAAAACTTCTGAAACTAACAAAGCTAGTGCTAGACATTGTTTAAAGTCACGAAAATGCTGTCTACGAGTAGAACCCGAGCAACTAAAATATCTAGGAGTCTAGACTCATTATTTGCACTCAAGTGCGCTTCTTCTTACAAGTACGAGAATTAATCAATTAAACCCATTCGCATGTTACTTATACATACCAAAGTAAATATTTAATCTTGAAACGCACTTGATAATTTTCTTTTGACGTCAAATACGATTCAATTGAAAAGTTATTTTTATTTTCAAAGGTAAGTGCTACGTTTGCTACGCCGTAGCGTTGTAGACTGTAGCGCCTGGGCCCGACAAAGCCTACAGCGTGCTACAGCGTAGCAAACGCAAACATCAACAACTATAAAAAGACTCACTATTATTTTGAAATATTATAATATGTCACGGTAAAAAAAAAATTAAAACCGTTCGAACTGTGGCCTCTCAAGCAAAGGGTCGTGGGTTCAAACCCCGGGCTCGCACCTCTGAATTTTTCGGAAATTATGTGTGATATCGAATTTGATATTTATCACGAGCTATTCGGTGAAGGAAAACATCGTGAGGAAACCTACACACAGCGACGAAGTAATTCAACGCTGTGTGGGAAGTTCCCAATCCACACACTGGGCCCGCGTGGGAACTATAGCCCAAGCCCGCTCATACTGAGAGGAGGCCTGTGCCCTGCAGTGGGACGTATATAGGCTGATGATGATGATGATGATTTGTCACGGTAATAAAGTGTTTTTTAAACTACGTGTATTTTACGTTTCATAGATAAATTTATAGGACGTAAAAGACAGGTTGCTAGCCCGTCGGCTAAGGCATACTTCAACGTTATTACCGGTCGCCTTTCTTAACGTCCACGGATAAAATTTATACGTATAATTATAAACCTGATACCACAAAGTGGTAAATTAACTGATTAATTTAATCTGCATTCTGTAGCATCTAAGGTACACCCAGTAGACGACACCCATCGACAGATAAGGTTACAAGTAGGAGTAGATTACATAAGGATGCAAGTGCCGTGTATTGGCTCAGTGTCGAGCACAGGAACGTTTACCTTACATACAAATAATTCGATACAGATTTCGTTTTCAGTTTAATGTCTTAAAATACATGAAGAACCATCATCATAATCGATATCAGACATTGCATTCGTCAAAGTAGTCACAGTTTTTCTGTGAATCTGTTTGTTTACTTTTAATTCAAATCCATTGGATACGAGTAGGTACAGATTTAGTGGAGTATTTTTCAATTACGGCCAACACGTTGGACAGGTTCAATCTGTGTGGATGTGGGATTGTACTGGGTCTGCCAGGGTTGCCACGGCTCCTTGTACTTAATTTAAGTGAAACTAAACTAAATTCAGCAGGTAACGTCAGCGTTTTCTTAATTTTTATAACTATGTCGGAGATGAAGAGAGATGATGAAGATGATAAGGCGTGTGTCAATGTCGAGCGGCGATGCAGGAGATCGATTCTTCGTTAACCATGACACTCATCCATGACTTAGTTGGAATGAAAAGTCAATTTAGTACACTCACGTTTTAATCAAACTAATTTAAAGAGAATACAATAATCACAAGCAATAGAAATTAGATCGGACTACAAGACGCAAACAGAACGCGATGAATTTGGAATAAGGGGCACAACCGCACAGTTCAGCATTCCAACTAGAAGTCTTCCTCGACCGTTACTCGTACCGCTTTTTAAAGTGAAAAGCAGGTAGTTGGTATTGCCAACACTACATGTTGGTTTTCCTCAACAAAACCTGTGTTGCCAGCCTCATTCCGAAAACATCCAAATCTGTTAAGATTTGACGTTCCGTTTAACGTTTAACGTTCCACAACACGATCATCTTGATACGTCACACATCCCCGTATGATATTCCGGCGTTGACCGGAGTTGACGCGTTTCTCCCGTGGCTATCCACCGCGCTACTGAGGGTAGATAACTCTCAGCCGTTACGTTTCTTCATTGAGGGTAATTGTCAGTCCCTCTTATCAACAATGTCTTGACTTCACCCAAGCTGTCTGCATCGCATTGCTAATTACATTGAAAGTAGCTAGATGGCGCTACTAACTCGCAGTAACAATCAACACTGACAAGTACAGCCGTAAACCGATAGATGGCGCTATAACTCCATTAGTTTGTAGAAAAATCACGTAGACTCAACACCGAATGCGTAGTTCAAACTTCAGCCGCGAGATGGCGTGACTGGATATGCGACAACTAGTACTTATTAATCATGCAAGAAATATAAGTTTGCTTGGGTGAAATCTTGCCACTCGATTTTGAAGCTAATGTATCCAATCAATTGAGTCGATATTTTGTGTACTTGTGTATGTCAAAGACAAAATATTTTTCTATTGTATTTTTTTAACCTTTCTCTTCTGAAACTTGACAAAGTCATTGTCTAACGCTCTACTATTTTGTATACGTGGCAACCCTGGGTTCGATGCCGAAATGAATGCCATAAAGAACAATTAGCATTTACCTAATATTCATTGTTATTGGCTGCAGGGTTGTATCGTATATAACACAATACGCTCGGCCCTTGGACCCTGTGACTGACCCCTTCAACGAAATGTAATCGGATTTCAATATATTTTTTATAATATCGTTGGCATGAGTAAAGCATGACTTTTTTCTGCAGCTTTTCAGTTGTCTAGTAATATAAGTACCTACTTTATTAAAACGGATTTATAAGGTAGGATGAATTGACAAATGTACGGGTTAGATTATTAGCTGAATCTGGTGTGATGAAACTTTATGTCAACAATGAAACTTGGGATAAAATCGATAGACGTAGACTGGCATTAAAAGAAGCAATAACAAAACGGTAAAAGAACCAAAATAGATATTTTCAAACGCAGTATGAAGTAAACTACTTTCAGCTCTCAAAAATCATCAGTACATCGAACAACTTCATCAATCAGAAAATATCATGATCCAGATACAGAGTAGAGCAGCGCTGGTAGTTTAAAATTAAAATGCTATTGATGGATGTAAAATCCTTCGGGACGTTTCACGTTGTATTCGTAATCCAATTCACTGAACATTTTCGCAAACATTGCCAACTATTGCGGTGTTTACGAATGAATATTGGCAAAAGGTGGCAGTGAAATGGAATTTGATATTTACAACGAGCTATTCGGTGAAGGAGAACACAGTAAGGAAACCTACACAGCGACGAGTGATAAGATGTTTTGTGTGAAGTTCCCAATCCGCGCTGGGATCGCGTGGAAACTATAGCTCAGGCCCTCTCATACTGAGAGGAGGCTTGTGCTCGCCAGTGGGATATATTTAGGCTGGATTATTATTATTTCTATTATATTTATTATAAAGAGTAGCAGAGTAACAAATTTACATTTTTGAAGTGTATAGTAATATTTTGGATTTTAAACCAACAAGACAACAACAGCGAACCAACAATAATTCAACAAGAATCAATCGTTTTAAACTTGTTCCCCTGTTTGCGTTTGTTATCTTTTACTTATCCACGGCCAGACTTTCAATAAGTCACTTTCAAGAAATTTAAGTTGCTGTAGAGTACGGTGTAGCTGTAGGTATCAAAGTAAATTTATTATCTACGACATTCTACCAGAAACCTACTTCATCACCCTCAGATAAATTATATCTGACAAAGAAATTGCTAGCCAAATAACTGAAAAACTTTCATTTTTTGTTAGAAATATTTAATAAAAACAATGTAGTGAAATGAAAGTGACCTTTTATAAAGTAAGTCTTAACAATCGACATCTTCCTTCAAAGAATTCAAAGATCATACAGTGTGTTACCGGCGTGCGGGCATTTATTAAAACTGACGATAATGCATCAAATTAGCAATCGTTTGCAAGTATTAGCATATCATAATTATTTAAAATAAAGCCACAAATGCAATTCTTCCATTTTCTGAGTCTTCAATGTATGCGTAACTTAACTTCACTTAACTTCCAGTTAATACTAAGATGACATTAGATTTGTCATTTTGTGACAGAAACTTTGTTGTACATTGCGTGCAATTAAACTTTTCTTAGAAAAGTAACGCCGTGTGAAATTTTGTTTTTTAATGCAATTAAGTTAATGGTTCGATTAACAAACCGCATCTCTTAACACTGCTTCAAGAAATGCCCGCACGCCGGTAACACACTGTATAACTGAAATTCCGTGTGTCTAAGAGTGTTTACATAAAGAAACTGATTTACGGCACAGACAAATATGTGCGGATCGGTACCGACCGGTACAGGTATAATAAGTATAATTATGTTACTTATACGCACACTTATAAAAGTTATAAAGAAACAGATTACAGAGTTACATACATACATATTCCCACGCCTGTATTCCCAAGAGGGGTAGGCACTAGGCAGAGCACGTGAATTCAAAAATCCAGTGCCACGTTTAGCAATTTCAGCGTTACCAGATGGTTAAACGTGATATTGCAGTGACAGGTTACTAGCCCATTACAGATTTACCTGGTTCTTTATGTAAGCACCCTAAGTCTTCTGTTCTAACTTCCCACTCGTATTTTTATTTGAAATTCAAAATAATGTTATGTTACGTATAACACGTGTGTTGACAATTCGAACACGTCATCGACATACATATACAACAGGTCGACGAAGTATCATTTACTAATAGGATATAACGGTTTGAATATTATAGATATTACGTTAAAGGTACGTTACGTGAAATGGTCATGGTTTTGTCTATATAACGTTTCATGTGCTCTGCCTATCCCACCTGGGAATACAGGCATGATATTTATCTATGTAAATAATAAAAATATCGAGAATAGACTTCAAATAAAATTATAATGAAGTTAAATTTCATAAATTTTAATTACTAACTTTTGAAATTTCATGATCGTTTGTGACGTTGTATTTCGAGTAGTTGTTATCTGCATTTTGATGTCATTTTTGTGCCTATTTTACTCTGAACATTTCCTTACTGGCATCACAGTTAGCAAATCTTTATGGTAGCACTTCGTCGAGCCGTGCTCGTTCAAGCGTTAGTAGCGCCTAGAGACCTGCCCGGCCGTAAAATGATAACAATTACACCCTTTACCACCGAAAGGCTAATTATTTTAAGCACCTAATTCCTTCCCTAGAACCAAATAGTCACTATAATGGCTTGTTCCGCGAACCATTAAAATTATCAGGCTTATAACTAACGTCGGGCCTTTAGTGCATCAAAAATACATACAACAGGATTTGTGGAGGAAAGTAAACTTGGGTTAGTAGTATGTAGTCGGGTTTAGACCAGCCAACAATATTAAATGATCTTAATTTTCTGTTTTACCAGGTCCTCCTTTACCTCTGCTATCTATTTTAAGACCTACAAAAAACAATTTAAAAACTGGCTATGAAATGTAGAATAGTCATGGCTTTGACTGTGTAACGATTCGTGTGCTCCGCCTACCCCAAAATTAAATGAAATTATTGTCGATTTAAACATAAAACTACCATGAGACTCACTCATAGTGAAAAATAACGGAATTACTCACGTTGTTTATACCGAGATTAGCTCGACATGTTTCGGATCAATCCGTGATCCATCATCTGGAGCTACGCGCCACGGCACGCGCAGTCAGTCAGTTCAGTGCGCGTCTGTCCGCTGCCGTGGCGTGTAGCTCCAGATGATGGATCACGGATTGATCCGAAACATGTCGAGCTAATCTCGGTATAAACAACGTGAGTAATTCCGATATTTTTCACTTATTGTCGTTTGTGTAATTTTACGCAAGTCCCTAAGTCCTTAGTTTAGTAGTCACTCTTACTCTGAAATATCCGGTACTCGTACTAAGCAGGATTCCAGCGCCGAATCTCCAACCCCAAAGATCTTAAACTGGATCGCCTTTTATCTCCAGTCCGCACATAAACACAGAAACGACCAGACCCTGAGACAAAACATACTTAAGTATGTTAGGTACGCCCGCGATGTTTCAAATAATAATACAGATTTTAATCTAAATCGAGGAACCCTTTGGCTTCGGGTCGCAGATGAGTTTGCGAAATTGATAAATCCCACCGACGGTAGCCGCCTTCAATTACGAACGCTGCAGGTTCATTTTGGCCTAACCTTTTTTAACAGACCCCAATTTAGGATGTAAAAATGTGTACCATCGCTCTCCGCGTCAAACTGCCTCACCAATTTTCTTATGCCTTACTTAAGCTCAGTGCCGAAAATTATAACAAAAACAAATTCTTCGACTGCATAGAAAACTACAGAAACACAAACTTAAATAGGCTTGGTCATATTAAAACGCAACATTTGAGTCGAAATTTTATTATGTTACTATTAAAATAAAGCAAATTGCGATGAGCATTGAGCAAGTAATTGTTATCAGTTAATTTTCGGTTTAAAGCACATTTTACTGTCTGAAGAACTAAACGCAAATATTAGAATCGCAATTTTACAGTATTTTCTTATTCTTTTGGTTAAAAATAACGTAGACGTAGTCAAAACCCCTCCTGGCGCTCAACTTAATAGTTAAGTACCTAGTTGTAAGATAATTTTAAGTATCGTCGTTAAGTTAGAAATAAGGATTTTGGTTTAGTTAATTTTATAATAGTGATTTGGTTAAAGTGTCGAGTTTTCTTGTGTAACGTTTCCTTGGTTTTTTGTACTACTGACCTTGCTGACCCATAACAAATGTTGCTCCAAAAAACTGTATTAAGGCATCCATTTGTTAGTCTTTCTATGTCTACGCTTAATTGGATGAAAATCTGGTAATTAGATAGGTACTACAACGATAAGCTGACCGCGATAACGAAATTAACAAACACGCTCTAACCCAACTTTCTAAGAACGCCCTAAAAGTAATTACGGACACGTATCTACCCGGTTTAGATACTTTGATAACACACACGGCAATCCCGAAACATAGTTATTCAATTAGATGGGAAAGGGACACAATCTAGTTTATCGACGGATGTCTGTCACGCTTCTTGGAGGGCAACCCTCAGCTAAAGACGGCCATATATATCTGCCGGCTTAGCCTGGCTCTACGGGCGTCATTGACCTTTCTAACCAGTAAAGCTTAATCAAAGAGCCATTCCACCAATTACATCGCAGCCAGCCATGCTGCAATGGAGGAAACCTGACTCATACGTGATCCTGACTTTAAAGCATGTTAAGCTACAACTTGCTTAAGGACATCAGTAAGTACTACTTAAAAAATTATCGTGCTGTTGCGTTCGTTGAATATTAGAAGTTCTTGGTACATTTTAAGATTTATCCTCAATTGAATGGCAGACAAATTAGCGACCGCCATCACAGTAGGCCTGGCACGTAGAATGGTACGTGTCTGCTGTTACTTGAACAAATTTATTAGCTTAGGAGCAGGTCATTAGGCTCTAGGCACAATCCCAGAATGGACTTACTTGGAAACCTTAGAGTTAGGCAGTTGAGCGACGACTATACAAAAGGACTAAGTAATATCCATTTCGCTTTCCAACAAAAAAGTTGGACATACCTACTAAATATAGTGAAATAAAACAGATACACTCACATCTTTATATCGACATTAGCTCGGCATGTTTCGGGCCAACACGTGACCTGAGCATCGAAGCAACTCGCCACGGCTACGGAAAGACGTACACTGCACGTCGCCGCTCTTTCACAACAATGACAGCAATTCGCACCTAAATTCACCCATCTGATAATGGGTTACGAATTGGCCCGAAACATGTCGAGCTGATTTCGATATAAAGACATCAGTGCATCCATTTCATTTCACAATGAGTGAGTCTTACAGTAGTTTTATGTTTAAAATACTATACGTTGTCGGTTTAGGTAGTTAAAACAATATAAACAATCTTGGCATGTCTTTTTATTGAAATACACAGTCTAAAAATGAAAATCGTTACACTATACAATTCAATCATGAAAGTAAATGATTTTTTCATACCAAAATTGTAAAATGTAAAGATTTCGATTTATAAAGTGTACGTTTAAATAAAAGACACGTCAAGATTGTTTACATTGATTTAACTACCTAAACCGACAACGTATAAACATACCTATTTTCACTCAATGAAAATAATTTATAATGACAATTTTGCTATTACTTTTATGAATCTTCCATTGTAAGTTGTACCAATAATCTCATATCCTATTCAATTTATACGTATTGTATGTTGGTATCTTTACTGTTTACAAATTTTCAACAGTTTTAGATAATGATTTATCTTCTCCATGGTCATCACTAAAATACGAGTATAAACGACGAAATATAAACCTACACTCCCAATCTCTGATTTAGTTGTTGTTCTCTACTTGACATCAAACTGCGTTCACGAGAAAGATGTAGGTACTCGACGTGAACGCAAAGAAATAACTTACGGATATTATGCTGTCAAGCTACCTTTCGCTTAAATAGGAAGCTATTTATGCATTCTGTAATCTTATGCTAATGCGGCCTTCGCTTTGCGTCAACAGTGTGGAGCTTTCCATTTTGCAATGACACGAATTCCTTTCCGACAGTAACACAATGTAGTCAATTTGCTACAGACTCGGCTCGAAGTTTCACCAGCTCCGTCACAAAGTTGTGATTGCCTTGTTTTCTACTTCGTGCGCAGAAAAATGACGAATAAAACTTTACAAATATCTGCAACAGTAACGAAAGGTGGGTAAGAAAAGTAATAAAGTACTTCCCTCGCCGAGCTGTGCGCAAATTAGTTCATTGTTGTCCTGAATTAAGCACCAGTGAAAGGCTTGCGCGCAATTTAGTATTAATTAGAGCGAGTGTTGGACGAGATGAAATCGCTGTTCGATGAATTACTGCCATAACATTGAACAACATTTCACGGTACGAACTCTCTTTTGGGCTAAATATACCTAGTCGGGTAACCATAACAATGCATATTAATAAAGCCCTTAACTTGAGCCATGCCTGTTTTGTTTGCTCGCATTATTAAGGTACGCACCATGTGCCCACCTAATCTAAAATTTACCTCGTCAGGAACACCTTATCGTATACCCTGGTATGTGGCTCTAACTTTGTGCGGGCTCTCTACTAAATTGTTTTGCCGGAGCTGTTTGACGATGTTTCGAGCCGGCAGATTAAGTAATTGCAAGTAATTTGCTACTAACACGTGCCATTTTCGCGAGAAAGCGTATCGGTGAAACATTGGTTGTACTGATTCATACATACTTTAAGCCGGCATTCCCAAATGGGGTAGGTAGAGCACATGAAACATTACATAGTCAAAACAATGACTAACTTCACTTTTCGTACCCACGTTTACCACACTTTTAGGTTTAAACATAGATGAAAGAAGATTACGGTTCTAAGATTGCAACAAAACGGAAAGTTTATACGTATGTGGAACGCCATGCGAACACGTTTTCATTTCGAATACAAATACGAAGACAGTACGTATTAGATGGTATTTTCACATCCCTTTGTTGAAATTGTATCGTAGGTAATTTTCATATAAGCGCAGTAATGCGCCGGTAATGGTCCATAACAGAAAGCTCGCGATATATGGCCCCGCGCCCGCCGCCCCTCCCCACGCTCCATGCAAACCGAAACAAAATGTTCAAACTATTTGCAATTTATTACTGCTAGCAGAATCCACAAAACCATTCCAACTGGAATTAGTAAATAGCAAATGCAAAGCTAAATTGACATTTTGAATTCATAACGATATCAAATATTCGATTGATTGATATGATATTATGAGTATTACAGCTTAACCTTTTGTTTAGCGTTTCCTATGTCTGTTTATTTTAGTCCTAGTGGTTTGTTCTCATTAATCTGTTTTTGGAAAATATGTTGTATTATTTTTTTGTCAGTAGGTAACGGGTTCATCTCAATGCATACTCCAAGTCTCCAACCCCTACTGACTTGTGTCCGCCACTAATTGTCTGGCCGTTAACGTTTCATTTAAATGGCTCTTCGTCTTCTCTTTCTTCTATACTTTAAACTAGTACTTTTTCCATTGCTTTTTAGTATGACTAAATCCAGATATAAACTGCAAGTACCTTAAAGTTTAGATTAAAGTCACAGTTATGGATTTATATAATGAATTATAACTTGATTTTCTTAAATGTCTACCTATGTATGCATCCATCTCTACTCAGAGGCTCAAAAACTTGGCACAGTGTAGATACATTGGAAAAACTTTTTTTATACGCGAGACCAGTATTTTTGCCACCGACTTAGTATTTAGCTAGGACCTACCCGGTACCGCTCTATACTCGTAAGTAGCTGTTAACACCGCTACGCATAAGTAGAAGAAAACACCCATGGGAAATTTTGCCTAAACTAAACAACTAAACGTTGTGTTCTTTCAACGACAGCCCAGAGATCGGTATATGTTTATGTAAATTTATCTCGGGATTGGTCAATCCCGTCGTTTACATCCGGAGCTAGTGACGGCGCCATTCGTAACGGGTCTGTTATCGACATGGCGGCTATTCTTTACACAAAATCCCGTGTATGTGACAACAAAATTGTTCCCAATTATGTGAATATCTGTTTGTTCCTAAAACATGTCAGGAAATGGACGTAAGTATCCATGATCCATTTTCAGTAATGAAATGTTAATAGTAAATATCATATTCATATGAGGATACCAAATTACAAACCAAAATCACATTCGACGAATGTAGGCTGGCGTTCAATTCGAAACGATATTATTTTTACTCTCTGTATCTTTTATCATTCTTTATGCGTAGGTATACATATATTTACATATCGTACTCCGAAATCACAAAATAAGAACCCGAGTACAATCTGGAATGTGACGAAATAATAAAAAGTAAGCATCTCCATAAAAAGGTAACTCTGTAATAAAATAAAATTGCGTCGAATAAGAAATTAAATTAAGTCTACGACTCGTCCGAAATATTCACGCCAAACATTTCCAAGCGAATGGTTGCTTCTAAACATTCTTCAATTTACAATTTACGGGTACGTACGGTGTAATCAGGCATCATTCTGAGTCGCGTTGATACTGGCCTAGGCGCAATTAAATTTAGCGTAACCTAGTTCCCAATTGGAGTAGCAAATGAGTTATTGCCTTATCAAAAGAGCAAGTAGGTTTGGCTTAAGACAATTTTTTTCGTGTAGATAATGCGCCATATGCATCCCTCGGCTCAAGCCAGGACGGGAGTATGAGGGGTCCCCCACAAAAGGTGGGCTACCCTCTAAAACGAACTCCTTCGTGGCCATTTATGTGACCGGTCCGGGAACCCTGACGGACACGTCCGGAGGTTCTGAGATACCTACCCAGTTACAAAAGGATGCACGGGCTCCTGATTTACAATCCAAGTCTACTGAAAGAAGAACATCAAGTGAATATGAAAACTTTGCGGAATTCTTTTAAAATCTTTGGCAATGATGGTGAGGAGCACAAATGCACTAGCTGAATTTTTTAGAGACTAGTCATATTTTAACTTTCATCTGAATTCAGAGCTTTATGAGCACTTAACGTTCATTTGTGTAGCAATAACGTAAATACCTAAATGGTAGCGATTTCCGCCACTAACTAGCCAAACTATTTAGCTTTGCTGATGGTTTGCCCGGATTTTTTATACCCATTATTTTGTATGATTTTTCTTTGTAATTTCACTGTTATAATAAAATCTTCGGTGTTAAAAAAGTAACGTAAGTTTTTGTGGGAGCTGGATCTTTTGCCATCATTTACCGTAACTGTTACTGCCCTACACTGCCTTTTAGAAAGGTAATAGCTTGCGCACCTTAAAGCATTCCTTAGCGTTATAATTAGTAAACTGCGCACGTAACTGCGCACAGATTGTTGAGCTTTAAGCTTCAGACGCTGCAGAACAATGGGAAAGCTCCGTGTCGACAAACCGTAATCCTATTTGGTGTGGAGAGCCGCAGGCGCCCGTCTCGACGGTCAACAATGGATGTACCTACAGTCCAGCGAACGTTATACCAAACTTGCTACTTTCTAATTAAGTAGTATTAGCAACAATTAAGTTCTGAAAACTGGAGAGCGTAATATATATTCCAATAGGTGAGAACTTTCATTCCATGAAACATTGAAATGTGGAGAGAAAGCTTCAACTCTTGTAACATAAAATCGGTGTTGGTTCTGTTGGCAAGCCCCCAGGAAAAACGTGTTAACTGTTTGAAATTAAAAGTAGATAGAGCTTTGATTGTTTAAGTTCTAAAATTACTTTAAGTATTACAGTTCAATCATTAAAATTACTATCGAAACATAGGTAAGATTTTGTGTGAAAGATTAAAGTCTTTAATATACATGTGGTGTCGAGTTCTTATATCATATCTCCATTTCTTCCATGGAAGTCGCAAGAGGCGACATGGGAAAATTAGTAGTGTAAAAATATGTTTCATTATGAAATTCAACCTTCGGGTTCATTTGACAAACTACTGTTGTATATTAATGCCTTTTATTTTGCTGGAAATATATAACTATGTATTAATTAAGGCTTGTAAAAACAAACAAGTAAGTATTACCGTAATAGGAGAATGCTGTGCTGTATGGTGTCGGGATAGAATAACACCTCCAATTCTTCCGTGGATGTTGTAAGAGGCGAATAAAAATTGGTTTATGTATATTTTAGGCGACAGGCTAGCAACCTGTCACTATTCCACCTCTTCCATCTTTGCAAACCTAAAACTATGCTAAAAGGGGCTGCGAAGCGTGATGTAGTCCTAATCATGGTTTTGTCAATGTCAAGTTTCGTGTGCTTTGCCTACCTCATTTGGGAACACAGGCGTGAATGTATGTATGTATGTATAATGCTGGAAAAGTATTGATACGAATTATATCATGTAAAGAAAGAGGAAATAAAAATATCTACCTATAAAACCATTTTATGTCAGACTTCTTCTGCGTATCTTTATGAATAGGTAGTTCTGACTTTTCGCGAAAGAGAATTCACAAGAAAACTTTTGCACAGTAAAAGAAAACGTATTTCTGTTTTTCCGAAAAATTGTGTCTTGTAATTAAATACCTATTCCCAGTTCATTTATTTCAACTCCGATAAAGGAATACCTATCGTTTTATTACATTTTCTCTCTGTCGAAACGAGCGAAACGAAGACGTTGCCCAAAATTAAATGTTATTAACGTAAGTCTTTGTTCTGACGTGCATTTTTTTTTAAATTATTGACTTACATAATGAAACTTGGTTTGATTTATGCGAGGTTTGACTGAAACTAAATAATAATATGGCGATGTATAAAAATGTCTACCTTTAAAATATAAATTGGTCCAAGTATTAAAAAACCGATACTTCAAAATGTCTAAGTCTTATCTAGTCGGAATATAAAAATGACTATTTTCTATAGGTCCATCCATCCCCTTGTAACATCTTTACATTTGGTCTAATATACATGTGGACACTTTTGTACTTTATAAATCCAAATTATATACGCTCGAAATTATGCAAGTGGACATTTTTATACATCGCCATATTTAGTTTTAGTCAAACCTCGCATAAATCCTTGGTTTGTGGATCGTGAACTACGAGTATATCTACCTAGCTTTTTTTACATAAATGAGATGAGAAAAACATGTTCCTTACGCTACATAAGGCTCTGTCGTAATCATGAGCAAAAATTGAAGCAATTTCTTATCGATGTTATCAGCATAAGTAAAGGATGTATGCCCAAGTGGCTGCAAGAGGCACACGAACTAAGACCCATTGACCCCAACGGCGGATCCAGGGGGGGGGGTCAGGGGGGTCATGACCCCCCCCTGAGCGGAGTCAAAAATCATGAATTAATACAGTCGTAAATAATTCCCGTGTCTATATTTGTTTAATTAATATAATTAAAAATATCCAGGAATTAATTAAATAATAATATAATAACTTTGCATGATGAATGGTTGAAGATCACCAAACTGGACTAGTATAGCGCTTCTCCGCGTTCATAAAAACATTTGACGTCAATGACGTAAGTTATTATCGTGTTAACGTTTCGGGAGAAGATGTAATAGAAAAATAGATTTTGTGATTTAAATATAATAGGCTTGTGCTTGTTGGCAAAAACTACTTAGTCCGTCAGATGGATAATCAAAAAATATTGTACACATATTTTTCCTTTTATTTGACAAACGAAAAATGACGATTAATAGGTACAGTGATTAAAAGTTTCGCGTGACGTCACGACTCGGTACAATGTTTACCGAGTCGTGACGTCACAAGCCCCACTCCGGAAGTTTGATGATCTATTACTTAGGTGATGTTTAGTCATTTGATAAAAGAAAAAATGTGGGTGTCGTATTTCTCCATAATCTAACGATCGGACTAATTAGAATAACTTTTTTTTTTAACCCAGGACTATCCTGTATTTGGTCTGTTTTTGTTTTATTGAACATTAAACTACCGTGAGCCGCCGCGGCTCCTAGATGAAGGGCTACGAATTAGTCCGAAACATGTCGAGCTAAACTCGATTTACTGAATGTGATTTATCCGTTAAATTTTCAACATGTTTTTGTTTTGTTTGTTGGAAATTTTGTTTGTTGGGAAACCCATGTCGTCCCATCTCTTCACTTTTGCAGAGTTTTGCATCATACTACCCCTTGACTTGACATACCTCTAGCTGTTATGACAAAT
Source organism: Adoxophyes honmai (assembly GCA_005406045.1). Classification (NCBI taxonomy): domain Eukaryota; kingdom Metazoa; phylum Arthropoda; class Insecta; order Lepidoptera; family Tortricidae; genus Adoxophyes; species Adoxophyes honmai. Next base: position 85,439 of record BHDV01015122.1, read on the forward strand.
CTTTCACTACATTTATGGAATACTAGCTGTGCCCGCGACTCTGTCCGCGTGGAATAGCGACTAATTTTCCCCGTTTTTTCCACATTTTCCAATATTTCCTCGAACCTATTGGTCCCAACGTGATATTATACAGGAATACAGGGTGGAAAAATCGAATGTAAACAGCACATTTTGTATAAGGGAGACTTTCCTTTGTTTTAAAAACAATAAATTCTGCATTTAAGAATTTATGAAAAATTGCTTGCCCCAGTCGGGACTCGAACCGGTCAAATGTGCCAAAAAAAAACGTGCCGTATTTTTTAATGCAGATTGAAAGGGTTACTGATAAGGTTCATTTCTCTCTAAATAACAAATACAAACAGAATTACGGAAGGCCATGAAAATTTAGAACTAAAAATTTAAACACACAAAATATAATTTTAAAGAAAAAAAACCGACTTCAAATTTGGGCTATACTGAAAGCATTTGTCTAATGAGGGTGACCTTCCATCACCAGCAGGCCTGACTAATTACTGAAATTATAATTTCCAGTCTGCAGTTGCATTCAGTATTGAAAGAATTATCTTTTAACTCCTAAGCATTAAGGAGTTGACCTTCCATCATCAGCTCAGTCATTTTTTTACTGCCAAACGTAGGGCAGGTGACTCGGTTGGGGCCACCGACCCCTTTGTGGCCATTTTTTGTTTAAATAAACAATAAAACAAAATTTATAGTAACAAAACAATAAAATTTTGATTCAATTTCAAATGAATTGATGGAAATATAATAAAAATATGATTTTAGTATTGTGATTTTTTGTAAATTAATTAAAATGTCAGCTGGCCAAAAATGGTGCTAAGGTGGCCACAAACGGTACTCCTGCCCTAAATACTGGTGTAGCTTTGAAAAATGTACTAAAACATTACCTGTGCCTATAAAATTTGAGGGTTCCCCTCGATTTCCCTCATATTCCATCATCACGATATGCTGACAATGGGACCACCTGGAAACTGTATCCTTTCCAACAAAAAAGAATTTTCCAAATCGGTCCAGGCGTCTTCGAGTAATCAGCGAACACACATAAAAAAAAAGATCCCGACGAATTGAGAACCTCCTCCTTTTTTGAAGTCGGTTAAAAACGGTATTCATATAAAATACTTAGTAAATTTTAGCGATTTTTCATTAATCCTTAAATGCAGAATTTATTGTTTTTAAAAACAAAGGAAAGTCTCTTTTACACAAAATGTGCTATTTACAATATGTATAAGGTAGTTGCCTATGTTGCCATCCGTGTGGCATTCGATTTTCCACCCTGTATAGCCTAAAGCCTTCCTCGATAAATGGTCTATCCAACACAAAAATATTTTTTCAAATCGGGCCAGTAGTTCCAGAGATTGCGCGTTCAAACAAACAAACAAACTCTTCAGCTTTATAATATTAGTATAGACTAGCTGTGCCCGCGACTCCGTTCGCGTGGAATAGTGTCCAATTTTCCCCGTTTTTACCACATTTCCCAATGTTTCTTCGGTCCTATTGTTATATAACCTAGAGCCTTCCTCGATAAATGGACTATCCAACACAAAGAATTTTTCAAATCGAACCAGTAGTTCCTGAGATTAGCGCGTTCAAACAAACAAACAAACTCTTCAGCTTTATAATATTAGTATAGATTTATAAATATCTAGGCTGTCTCATTCCGTGCGTGATAGTGCTTCTCTGGATGTCAGAGAAGATGGCAATATTTATGTAAAATTTTTGAGTGCACTACTTACGTAGGTACATTTATAAATAAAATATCTACTTTTTACTTATACCTATTGTTATTAAAATTAAATTATAACTTTTTGACTTGACCACGACTATGTGACCCCCCCCTGGCGCCAAAGCTGGATCCGCCCTTGATTGACCCATTCATTACCAAAAAGTACTTATACATATACATACTTAGTAAAGGTATACCTACTTCGTATCGTACGAGTAACAAAATCAGACTACATTTATAGGTACGGTATACTCGTATCTCAGCGTGACTAAAATACATTACGGAATCGCGGTTGCCTCAGAATAAATAGACCATGTAAGCAATATTTTGACGACGGATCATTCCTGACAGGGCCGGCAAAGAAATGCCGTTTAATTCATACCTTGGAAGGTACGTCACGTAAGAAAACAAAAGGCAGTGTGTGGACTGTAGAGTGAAATATTCAGGGTGAGAGGCCCCGCCGGTGCGTAAATGCCTCACTAACGGAAACTAGAGCTCGCTTCCGTTTCCACGCGAGATCCGTTCTCGTCCGACACTCGCGAGTGCTCGCGGAGATCATGACCTGAATTTAAAGGGAAGGTAACGGAGAGGCGAGCAAGTCGCAGGAGCGACTAACGAACGGAACAGTTTGGTAGTAGGGACCGGAACGCGCCGGTTGCAAAATACACGCTTCATGCTTAGGAGCGGTTAGATTTTTAAAATTACTACTTTGAAAAACAATGATCGTCACAATTCAATCAAAAGGGTCGTAATTAAAATTAGTAGTAACAATGTGACAATGTCTTATGTAAAACAATAAACACAATTACTCAGCTTCAGATATTATTCTCAAATGAATGTTCTAATTTTAGCCCACGTGTTCCCAATCTCTTTTACGTGGGATTCCCTTGACAGATTGTTTCTTCTTCGTATCACCCATTTGTAAAATAAAATAATATGTACTTAGATACTTAGTAGGCGACTTGCGAGACGCCGTAGGCGGTGAGCGACTCACACGACGTTCGTCAAACTATATATAAATTTAATGTAAGGTCTAAAAATGTACATTCGTACTAAATAATTATGTAGTTTAAAATGCTAATCATCAGAAAAAAAGTCGTCATTTTGAGAAAAGTTATCGACTTGTTTCGACTCACTTCATGTTGGCTGATTTTTTGGACTTGGTAAGTAGGTAAAGCGCCTAGCTTAACTACTAACTCATGGTTTCATTACATTTCAATTTATTCTGCTTTAAACCACATCGATTCTAGAATCAGTGACATTTTCTTCGCTATTTACTTCTATCGGTTTCGTTACTGAAACAATTTAATGAACACATTATAATTTCTTCTCCTTCTGAAAATCAACGATCTTTTCACATTTTATCTCTCTAAAAGACGGAAATATTAAAACCAAATAAATATTTTCACAGTTGTACCTAATAACTTTAATTAAGGCTACGGCTAATTAAGTAAACTTTTCCACATTAATAGAAAGATAATTATATCCATTTCAACGAAAACTTGTGTTTTGTACTTAATTAAACATTACTACCTTCGTCGGCTAGACTAGACTTTTTTCTAGTCTGATAGAATAATACTGTGTAATTAGGTACATTTATTATGTATACCTATATAATTAAGTACTTTTACAACGTTACGAAGGAAATGCTCACTCGAAAAAATGGAAATGGGTAAGTACCTACATTGCGATTTTCATTTCGCGTTATTAGCACTACAATAGTAGAAATAAAATTTATTTGTAAAATTTAATTTTCATCATAATTTCTCTACGTTCAGAAGTAGTAAGAAAATTGCCTATATCAAGAAACCAGTACATGTGGGATAGAGAAAGGTACCTATGCTGCGTGGGTTTGGGCTCGTGGAGAGAATGGATGAAGCAAGCAAGGATATGTAAGCAAATTTACAAGGGAAGTGTTAGGTTAAGTTAGGACAAGTCGGTCGAGGGCGCCCTCGAAGAACATATATCAACCAGATCGGCGATGTTCTAAAGAGAGGCCAAATTAGGAGTACCCGAAACCGTCGTACACGCTCGAGAATGATGAATGTGAGTGAAGTGAGAGAAGTATGGCAGAATAGAAACGAATGCCGCTCTGTTGTCTCTGCCTACACCGCAGGGAACAAGGCGTGACGGTTATGTTAATGTATTTATGTACATGTGGGAGCATCTTAATGTTACCATTACAGTATCGATCTTCTTATTCTAATTAGGTAAGTTCATTTCATTTATAATCAGAGACGCAAGCCTGTGAAGCCGATACGCAAATAGTTGCTCGTGGAATTCGTTTGCCGCTATTACCTAATATACATTAGTATTATTGAAAAAATCACCATGGAAAACCATTTAAAGCGATGAGCTAACTTACTCCCACTACTTCAAATCTTGCCAAGTTAGATGCAGGAGACGGTTTATGAATGTAGATAAAGTCATGCACGGGACTGGATCAAATTAGGCATTAAAAGAACTGCCTGATCCTATTGCGAAACGCGCCTTTGGCGTGATTGATTCCTGTCAACAAGCAATAATCACATAAGAAAACTTTGTATCAAATTTATTTAGATTAAGTATGCTAAATTTACTCCTGGTTTTTCATGTCCACAAGCTGGCAATTCGTCATTCGCCTCTTTAGCTATACACGAAAGAAATGAACAGGTGTTATTCAAATCCCAACACAATTCAGGGTCACACTAAATCTGATGTAATGAAAGCCTAATTAGCGAAACTCGCTAAGCACCGCAATGAAAGCAAAATTAAAGAGAAAATAAAACGTCAATTTGCGCTGCAATCATGTTTTTAATGAAAACTAAATTGCTTAACTACCTAAATGCTTAGTACATTAGTGAGGCTCTTAGCACGGTTTATCGCCTAATGAGCACATCGGGCCACTCCTAGCCGACCTTTGTCGGACTAGGATGTACACTATTTAATCTTTCTCAACTTTAGTTGTAACTTATAGATCGGGGCCTTTTTCTTTATTCTAGAATTCCAACCAATTTTTCAATTTGCTCGCATCTCTTACGTGGGTACGACAGAAGTTAAGGATTTACAGTAAATAAATAATGTAGCACGAAATACCATACGCATTTAGAATACTTAAGTAACGTCTCAGCTACATACAATACGGTTGAAAACAACATTTAAAAAAAATAGACCATTTGATTTCAAATTTTGTTTCTTTAAAATATAAAATATCGACCCTACCTTATTTTAAAACTCATTTTAGAGGATAGTATCGGTGGAGTGCTTTGCAACTGTGACGGCCTTATTGCAACTACATCACCACTTCGCAAAACCCTCGCCGAAGACATGTTAATAACTGTTGTCCAGGGACACAATGTATTTGATTTAATTTCGTTTGAAACAATGTATTAACATATGCATGTGCAAACGCCTGCAATATGAGGGTGGCCCGGGGAAATAAGCTTAATATCCAACGTCGCTGTACGTCGCCTAGTAGAGTCTTACAATGCTGGCAGTAAATAATATAACAGACCTTATATTCATACATGGATGTAGTATACTTAATATGTGATCGTGGACGACGCTGTTGCAGGCTTTAAAGGTCAGACAACAGCAACGCACGCTTCCAACGGCCCACTGCAATATGCAGCTGACGTGAATTAGTTTACATGAAGCGTGCATAGCGTGCAATGACGTAGGGTTTGGCACTTCTAGTACTTACTAATGCAATGTGCTTTAAGAAATATCATCATCAGTGATCGGAATAGGTAAGTATGTGCTATTTCGCGAAACTTAGGTGCATTATGTTGGTATGAATGTAATTCAAAACCCCAGGATTTCGTTTGAAAAGCTGAGAAATCTATATTCGGTTTAGAAATGTTAGTATTTTATAGTTTTAACTTTTACTTCTTGTATTTTTTGATGTACTCAGTTTCTGTTAAAATCACGTCAAGAAACTATCCATGATAAGTGTGTTGATTAAGTTCATTCACCCCAAATACTCGTAGCACTACCTGTTCCGATCATTGACCACCATCGTCATTATCTCCAGCCTCTGATATCGGCTTGTAACAGTCAGAAGCTTAATTTACCCGCTTATTTGGCAGGAATATCAATTTCGAGCGGTAATTTCGTATGGTTGAATTTGTTCAATAGGTAGCGTGTATCAAATACTAATAAGTAATCGCGTATTGAAATTAAATTACTGTATGAACTAGAATAATAAGAGACTTAACCCGCAAATAGGTTTTAATGTCTATCTGTGTTTGTGTAAAATTCAGCCAAGGTTACTTTACTTTACTTTTTTTCGTATTATGCGTCTAATAAAATATGAGCTGCCTTGTACAGATTTTCACCATAGAAGTCCCTTACTGCAGAAATATATGTTCAAAACATTAATCGCATTGAATCTGCATTCAAAGCCTTCTTTACCTATTATTATTATGCCATTGCTACTTCTTTGATGTCCGTCTTTGGTGATATCCGCACAAAACAAACTTTGTTCTCTCCCACAGCAATCCCCTTAGAAAAATGTATCCAGAAAATATCCTGTCACCCGCCTGCTGTTACAAATCCGACCCAAAGCGATATACATATTTTATCCATTCATATTTCTGCACCTTTATTTATCCTCAACCTTATTCAAACTCATGATTAGGGAGTTCCGTAAAATTCACGCTTGACTAGCCTTTGACCCGCAGGTAGCGTCCTGACATGTCCGGGTGGTCCGCTCGCGCCCGGGGTTTGGATAGTGTGCTGTCATCGGCACACATCGCTCACCCTGCACTTGACGGCCTGAGAAGATATAAAGCATTTTCTCTTTTAAGGTTACAGCTCATTAGAGCCACTCGGCACCCACCCGGGACCCGACCCTCGCCGCCTCGCCGCGCGGCGTCCGCGCGCC
>BHDV01015122.1:102510-129404 GCA_005406045.1 Adoxophyes honmai
GACTGGAAATTTCTACATAAACAGAAGTTTCCTTTCGGGATAAAGCTAATTTGAAGTCGGTTTTTTTTTGTTTAAAATTATTTTCAGTAAGTACCTAAAAGTTTCAACCATAAAGTAAGTAACTAAGTTCTTTGTACGCACAGACCGATTAAAGAACAAGCCTATCAGGATATTATCTTCGTGAAAAGCGCTCTAAAGTCCCGTTTAGTTTCAAATTTAAGGGCCAGTCCATAAGTAGAGCTGAATATTTTTATAAAAAATATACCCATGAGAAGTAAATATAAGTGGCAATAGTCCCAGAAAAAAGACTTCATATAATACTTAGGTAAAATGCCCATTTAATTTTTACGAGTACCCCTAAGCAAACGTACATACCTAAGTAACGGCCTGTGTGGCGTCGGGATAAAATAACACTTCTCCGTTTCTTCCGTGGATGGCGTAAGAGGCGACTAAGGAAATAAGTCTAGGTATGCTTTAGGCGACAGACTAGCAACCTGTCAATGTTATACTACCTCTTCTATCTGTTTTCAAACCTAAAATTATTGTAAAAATGGCTGCGAAATATTCATAATCATGGTTTAGTCTATGTTACGTTCGTGTGTTCTGCCTAACCCATTTGGGAACATAGGCGTGATTGTATGTAAGTAAACGTACTGGTTATCTCGTATTTATATCTGACAATACATATACGAAGTAATCCATCAAACGAACATTGTCGCGATAAATGGCGGCAAATGTATCTCGCACTCACCTCGGGAGTCATAACATTGCAAAGGCATATAAAACGTCATAAAACTATTTATCAAGAGCTATATACGGCATGATAGATAACTGCTATTCCAATGGCAAAAAGGGCGAAATGTAGTTTTTCGTCATAATAATGTTATAGCCGAGCCATGTGTCACGGTCGGCGCGCTCGTTCGCCTCACGACGCCACTTCGTCAAGCTTCTTGCCCCAAATCACGTCGCATTAACCCATGCTTGTCTATGAGGGTTGTTATATTTTACTCTGACAAATATGCTTTTTCTGTTATCCCATATATTGTCGTGGATAACAAACGCGGCTTTACTCAGCCTGAAACGATACGATTAGGTTTCCAAGTTTCCACGGCGGTTTGCCAATAGGAGCCCTTAGCGTTCCATTTGCTATAGGTACGTTTTCATCTGATCTTTGTCTTATTCCAGTAACAAAATAAGTGTGAGTAGTAGATTTTTCTAAACGGAATATCTGCCACGATTTTTAAATATTATTTCGCGGTTCGCGGGGCTTTGAGTAAAGATAAAAAGTTTGACCAATCATTGCAAACAGAAAGAAAATTTACAACTTAATGATAATATGCACATGTAGATAGGTAAATATATTTCGAAATTGTATCTAACTTTTCAACACCTGCCTCCAGCCTGTCGGTGCGTAACAGAATGGCGGCTTGATTGGAGTATTTGGAGTTCAACTTGACTTCGACACATATGGCATGGCATTAAACAAGAAATTCTCAACTCTTGTTGCTCAGCGAAAGTTGTCGCGTTAGTTAACTATGAACAGCTGTTATTTCGGATTTAATTGGAGTAGTTGTAGGTTGAAACGCAAACTACAATAATTTCTAAGATCGTTAATGAAAACTTTGATGGTGTGAGAAGTATGTGCCCTTTCAGGTAACTAATTACGCAGAGATATATCATAAAACTAATGCAAGGTACAGGAAACTAGTCCTTTTTTTATTTTGCATTCATAATAGGTACTGATTTTTTAGGATTCCGTAGTCCACAAGGAACCCTTATAAGTAGTTTTCGTCATGTCCGTCCGTCTGTCCGTCCGTCCGTCCGTCCGGGCTCGTACTCCGCCGCTACTGCACCAATTGTCACGAAAATTGGTGTAGAGATAGATAATGAAGTTCCAAAAGTTGGGTTTTAAAATTATGAAAAAAAAAATTTTTTCGGCCTCCCTCCCAGACAACGAAAAGTGACTTAAAAAAAATTGGACTAACCCCAACGTGTGGGATATCGTTGAAAAGGTCTTTAAAAATGCAATCACCGCAACTTTTGAAATATTACTAAAATAATTGTGAAGTTCCCAATCCGCACTGGGCCCGCGTGGGAACTATAGCCCAAGCCCTCTCATGCTGAGAGGAGGCCTGTACCCTGCAGTGGGACGTATATAGGCTGATGATGATGATGATGAATTGGGTAAATTTATGGTATATACCTCAAAGTAAGTACTTTCAATGAAAATTATAGCGGACTCGGTTTCATCATAATTATTTTTATACAACTCGACCAACTTATGTACCCGCACAAAAAAAAAGTATATGGAGTCAACCTCAAAATGAAATTTATGGGTCCATATCGGGTTGCATAAAGTTTGAAGTCATACATTTTATAAGCATACATAGTTTTGTCATAATCATCATTACGCATAACTAAAGTAAGCCATAAATTTTTATGCATAATGTTTTATGGCATACATTTAATTAGCATAAAACAATATACGCATACTTTTTAATGGGCATACAGTATAAACGCATAAACTGATTGTGCATAAAACATGCGAACCATAATGTACGATTCGCCATATTTGTTTTGCGCATAATAATTTGCATAACCTAGCCTAACTTAACTTACTTTTCTGGCCGCGATTTGGTTAATGTGAGGTCACAGTTCTAACCTAACCTAACCTACTTTTTTGGCAGTGATTTGGTTAATACGAGGTCACTGTTCTAACCTAACCTAACCTACTTTTTTGGCAGTGATTCGGTTCATACGAGATCACTGTTCTAACCTAACCTAACCTACTTTTTGGCCGTTAATCATCAATGTTATGGCTGGACAAATGTATGACAACCATAATTATGACTGAAAATAATTATGATCATCCATTTTATGACAACAAAGACTTATGTCATTCGTCATTATGGTAAAACCATTTATGACTAAAAATAATTATGACAGGGAACATTATGACAATAGTACAATTTATGCCAAAAGAAAATTATGAGTTTCAACTTTATGGTTAAAGTGTTATGACAATCGATTTTATGACAATGGTTTGTATGCGACTAGAAGGGCACCCGAAATTTATCTAGCTACGGAACCTTATCACGTGCGTGCCCGACACGCTCTTGCCCGGTTTTTTAACCCCTGACGCAAAAACGACGGGGTGTTATAAGTTTGACTTGTCTCTCTGTGTGTGTGTGTGTGTGTGTGTGTGTGTGTGTGTGTGTGTGTGTGTGTGTGTGTGTGTGTGTGTGTGTAAATGTGTATGTGTCTGTCTGTGGCATCGTAGCTACCAAACGGATGATCCGATTTAAATGCGGTTTTTTTTGTTCGAAATCTATATCTGTCGAGAGTTCTTAACTATGTTTGGTGGAAATCGGTTCAGGCCTTCAAGGTCATCAGGTCATTTATTAGGTGTGATATGATAAGAATGTTACACGTTCAGTAAACCCATGGAGTTGGGGCTCGTCGGGGGTTTTTTTTTATTTTTTTATTTAATTTTAAACTTTGGTCCGAACCACGAACTTGGTTGGCTCTAAACCAAATTTGGTCGTCTGTTAGGGCTATTAGTACTTAATAGTTTCCCGTTTTCACCCTTTGGGTACGGAACCCTAAAAACATGACGGTCTCGTAGCAGTGGCGTAGCTAGCATGGGTGACACCCGGTGCGGATATTGAAGGTTTCAACGCCTACTTATATTTTCGCAAAATTTAATTTAATGTAAGCTAACAAAACAAAACCTACTACATACTAACTTATTTACCGGTGACAGATAAGATACATGAGATACTGAAACAATGTAGTATATTTATTGCGATACGGCATAGTCTGTCTGTATCAATCACGCTTAAACGCCTTTAAGAATTTTACGAGCAATAAAACATCGATTCACGCTTAAATATCTCACGCGAGCGCCTCACTAAAACTGCAATAAAGCGTTTAAGTATATTTTATTCAACTCTCGAACGAAATGGAAACTATCTTTTCGCGTTGAGTAACCATGACTTTTTGGCTTCAGTCACAGAAAATTATTAAGCAAAATTCTCACCATTCGATTGTAAGTTTATTTCAGTCCTTCTTAAAATTTATACTTACGAATCGAAATACAAGAATCTGACTAGGTACCAGTTTAGTTTCATGGCATCATAATTTTAGTAAGTACTCTGAATGTTTTAAAGTTTTCCACCTCTTCTAAACCACCTTTTTTAATTTTTCGTCTCCCCATTTTAACCTCCTACAAAATTATACTGTAGGAAATTTAAATACCTTTATATTAATACTAGCTTTCCGCCCCCGGCTTCGCCCGCGTGGAACTCGGTTATATTGCGGTATAAAGCACAACTATAAGAAAATTTCTCGTTTCAAACGACACACAGAGCCATCGATCTATCATCTATCGATCGGTCATCGGTCGATATCGATCTATCATCGATCGATATCGATCTATCAAGCAAACTATATTTTTGTTTTCCCTCGGGAACATCAATTTTTCCGGGATAAAAAGTAGCCTATTATTTAATCCGGACTTTTATCTTTACGTCTGCAAAATTTCAAAGCAATCGGTTCAGTAGTTACGGCGTGAAAGCGGAACAAACAAACAAACAAACAAACTCACTTTCTGACTTATAATATTAGTAAGGATTAGCAAAATTCTTACAATTATAAATCACCCCTTTCAGTTCATTCATAACTAACCTTCCAAGCTATCATAATACCTATCATAGCTGGGCACTGTTAATCAAACAGCTGTTAACTCCGCTAATCGTTAATCCGTTACTATAAAAGTCAGCTTCGTTAAAGCGTTACATTTCGGAAGAATTAACGCAACTTAAAGTTAATCGTTAATCCGTTAAAATGTTGTAAAAAAAACATTTTTTTATGTTGTTGTTGCGTTACTAAACTTGGGTTTTGGATTTGGAAGATATCTACATATTCGTAGCTTTAATTCTTACTCGCAAAGTGTTTTCGTTTCACTCGTGTTACGCGCACGCGCCGCTCGGCAGTTGTCGTTTCGTACTTGTCTGAACCTATTTTTCTCACCGCACTGCGGTGCCATGGGGTGAATACTAGGCATTGGATTAGCTTTTAACGGACTTCTGGATGTTAACGGAAGTTAATGAGTCCGTTAACCGTTTTTTAATTTAACCTAAAAGTTAATCCGTAAGTCAAAATGATAACTTCATTAATTAACGATTAACGGATTAACGAGTTAATGCCCAGCTATGCATCCTACGCAAGCTGGCTGGTGACCGCTCTAGATGAATCTGACTCTTAAAGCGCGCTCTACACTCGCGACGCGAACACCCGCGAACGCTCGCGAAAGCCGCGAATCGCGAGAGTAGATGTTGTTCACGCCTTCGCGTTCGCGCTTCGCGGCGTTCCCCGTCCGGTGGCGGTTTTTTGGTCCGCGACAAAGGGCGCGCGGCGCGCGAACGCGAACGCAGCTACACTCGCAATTGTTTTGCAGTAACGCTCAAGACTTTTGGATGGATTCAGGACTTCATGGATTTTTGTCATCCACCAACGTCTTCTTCTCCATTTCTTTTTTACTTGTTTTTTTATCTATAACACAGAGGTAATTATAATACGCTATGGCAAGCAGTGATACAGCGGCAGCAGGAATCACATCGTCGTCCGATGAAGCCGCGAACAAGACTGCGAAGCTTTGCGAGTGTGGAAGGACACAGTTGTGCGTGAGCCGCTGCATAAATTCACGCCGTGAATTCACGGAGCGACTTCGCGCCGCGAGTGTAGAGCGGGCTTTAGCTTCTTTCTAAATTTTTAGCTCCGGCGCACAGCGCCAATTTTTAATATTGAATTAATGAAAATATGTCAACAGAATTTTAATGCAAAAATTTGCTTGCCAATAAAATAACTAATTAATGAACCGCGTTAGTTCTGAATTATTTAACGTATTTTTATGGCTTGTCTTCAGACGTTGTGGCTTCGGCCTTATTTAATCTACATCAGGTTGTATGAGCTTTGTTCCCTTTGCGTTCAATAAAAAAAAACTGACGTCACTGACAGTTTGGCATAAATGGCATGCATGTTTTTTATTTGCTGATAATAGCCATAGCCATTAGTAGTTACACACACGGACGTGTTTGTTTTTCTGTTCTGTTTTTCTCGCTATCGTTAAATGTGCACTTTATAAACATCTTATTTCGACATCTACAAAGTAACACTAACATTATTGTAAACCGTTTCGTATTTTACTCAAGAACGTATCGAAGATGAGTACTAGACCTGAAGACCACCGTAGAAAGTGGGACAAAGATGAGTTTGAAAAGATCGCAGCTGAGCGATTAAAGGCAGAGTTAGAAGAAGATGAGCGTTTAAAGAAGAAAGGTAAGCAGATTTCGTTGAAATTCCAAGTAAACTAAAAATAAGTGATTTGGTATGCCTGGATTAAGTACATATGTACTTCTTTGATCTCATTAGGTCATAAAAAGCTAGTTGTGGCGAATGTTAATCAAACATGTATTTAGCTAAACTTAAGTTTTGTGCCAAATTGTTCAGAATTGCTAAAGTAACATGCATAATAATTGTTTTTTTTTCAGCTCCACCAGTGAAAAGGGAGCTGCTAAAGCAAAGAGAATATAAGGTTGACTTGGACTCTAAGTTGGGCAAGAGTGTGGTGATTACCAAGAACACACCAACCTCTCAATCTGGGGGCTATTACTGCAATGTATGTGACTGTGTTGTCAAGGACTCCATCAATTTCCTTGATCACATCAATGGCAAGAAACATCAGAGGAATCTTGGCATGTCAATGAAAATTGAGAGAAGCTCTCTGGATCAGGTAATCATTAATCAGTTCACTAAAACACAGTTTTTTTTGCCAGTATGGGCTGCTACATATGTCATCAAGTCATCATAGGTTATTATCAGTGATTGGTTATTTGGATTACCAAGTCAATATATGACGTGACTGTTTCCCGAGATAAAATAACATACATATCATTATAAAATAAGACAATTTAAATTGTCTGTTAGTGAATATGTTTATTCGAACAATTAACCCATAGTAGCAACAACGTAGCTGATAGATATGTATACTTGCTTGCCAATCTCTATCCCTCTCCCCTATCTCGCTCGATTGATCAATCCAAATGGTACAAAATGTGCCGCTTTGGTGACAGTGAATGAGCTGTCTGTAAGCTTTTAAGCAAAAAAGCAAACTTTGACTACTGTTGTTGCAATACATAGACTAGACTAGGACATCAACTGCAAAACAAAGTCTACACTCGCAAAAAACATTTCTCATAATATATTTCATTATTATGCATTATTGGGAACTACTCTATTTAAGACCCTATTACCCTAAGTAGGATTTGGTTCCCTTGGCAAATGTACCATTAGCAAATTAATGCATTATAAAAGGCCATATCTTTTGATGGCATAAACTTAGAAGTTGACTTTTTAATAGCTTCAAAGGACTGCAGACCATATGTTATTATCTCCAGGCATTCCTGATAAAAAGGGTCTTGACAGGTAGACGGATAGATAGACAACAAAGTGATTCTTGAGGGTTCCATTTTCCTTAACTTAATGAATGCACCTTAAAAAGTACAGTAACCCTCATCTCACAAACATCTCTCTTTTGCAGGTCAAAGCGAGGTTCGCAACAAACAAGCGGAAGCTAGAAGAACGAATCCGAGAGTATGAGTTGGATAGTCGTTTACGCGAGGCTGCTGAGGAAGAAGCGCGCGTGAAGGAGCTCCGTCGCGAGCGCCGCCGCGATAAGAAGCGCAAGCTGCAGGAGACGGAGGAGCCTGAGGATACCCCAGCGCAGTCCGAGCTGGCACAAATCATGGGCTTCTCCGGATTTGGGGGCTCCAAGAAATAACTATGTAGTGTTTGCTTTAGCTTTAATTAAATTGTGTAAGTCATTTTGTCCTTTTATTTCTTTTGTTATTGTCACACTCTACATGGAAACATTTTTTGTGATACTTTTATTCAAATTTGCTATGCAAAAAAGGGATTTTTAGTGTGGCACAGCCATCTAGATCAGCGTTTCCCAATTGCCGGGTCGCGACCCGGTACCGGGCCATCTAAATAAAATACCGGGTCGTGACATTCCCATTTTTATTTTACCTAAAAGAAGCCTCGGTTTAACACATTCACAACCAAGCCTAAAATCAAGACATCTGCGCGGAACCGAGTAGTCTATAGCTGGTGCAAAATGAACCCGGCTACCGGGTTCTCGGTATCTCGCGAATGTTTTGAAGTACCCGGGAGCAGGGTCCTTGGTTCTGAATGTGTTAAAAGTGTTAAGTGGGTAATGAAGGGGTATTGTGAAATTTACCGGGCCACGGCAGGACTAAGTTAGCGAAACCCTGATCTAGATTGTTCAGATTTAAAAAAAAAAGGTAGATGGCGCCATCTATCGTCTAGCTGGAGAACTAGTTGAACATTCTATCTTGCTCTTGAACCTTACCTCGCAACGCATGCCATGTCCTTTGATAAAGTTTCAGATGTTACATCAAGCCTCATCCCAAGAGGGGTAGGCCGAGCACACGGAAATGTTACGTAATCAAAATCATGCCTAGTCCCCACAGGCCACTTTTAGCATAATTTTGGGTTTGAACATCATCATAACAGCTAGATGTCTACCGCTGAACATAGGACTCCTGTAGGCTTAGCACGGCAATACGATCTAGTCGCGTCGCGCGCGGGATAGTCTACCTGTCACTGTCTGACGTCTTTAGTGAGACAGTGACATCATTATTATCAGCCGATAGACGTCCACTGCTGGACATAGGCCTCCCCCAAGGATCTCCACAATGACTGGTCCTGCGCTGCCCACATCCAACGGCTTCCCAAAGGTATAGTCTATCTCACGCGTATCACTCGCGCCCACCGTGCTAAGGGGACTGTTTGGAGTCTTAAAGGGTCCTACAAGAAAACTTCTAACGAATTCAAACTGCTGTCCCCAGGTAGGCACAACTACAACAGATGAATCTTTTCCTCCCTGTTAGCATACGCCGCAGCACACATCGCGTGGAATCTAATCGCCATGTTATTCAGTCACAGCAAAACAAACAATACCCTTGAACCAGCCGAGATGGGCACAAAATCGCATGCTGTGTAATTTGTTTATTACGTGTTAGTTCCGCCAACGATGACTTTACTCTATCCCGCCCGCATTCTATCCCCGAGTCCCATTGTACGAGTGCTTTCAGGCGGAACAATACGATGAATCGACAAGGTCGCTCAATAAAAACGACATGCAAAGGTAAGGGGGCTCTCTCACTAGCCCTGCACGTGCACTGAAATTAGCTTTACACCTGAATGTTTTACTGATACCGTAAGGATGCAGCTGTCTGTAAAATGAAGAGTGTGTTATTTCCAACTTATGCTGTGTGTAACTTACGTAAGTAAAAATCACAGCTGTAAGGCCGGCCTAATGAGAGTTGTGGACTTTCAGATGACTCATTGAATGATAGGCAAGTTGCAAGGATAAGACGAATATCTTCGAGCTAGTAGAATATTGTGACGCGTGATATTTAGTACCTTGTTGCAATAAGCAATTGCCACATTTAGTGCAAAAAATCTAAATCAGTTGGACAGCAAATCCAGGCGACACAGTTTTACATCCTCGTTCCAGCTCCACATCCGGACAACTGTGGGAACACTTAAACCAATTTTCAACAGAAGTTTTAAAACAAATAAATGAACGAAATATATTTTTTTAATAAAGTAGTTGTATTGAAATAATTGTTTAACATGATAAGTTGATAAGTTTTATGATAGAAATGCGTAGGATGATCAAGATTTGCTTTAAAATCTGCGGAAATATGGAGAGATCAGTTTACAAGATTGCGAAATTTGTTGAAAGATACTGTATCTACTCCTAGCGCCACCTATCGTCGAATAGCGGAACGTCCACTTCAATCGTCATCTGCATCATTAATAGTCAACGTTTCTGCATCGCACTAACGAAGCTAGTTTCAACGATTAGTTGCATACTTTAAATACCAGCAGTCTGTTGATTTCGGTCAGCCTGGAGACATATATCTCTATTTAGCGTCAGAATTTCCCATTAAGACGTAGGCTTCATGTATTCACAGCTCTCGTGCAGTACATGATTGGACACCATCAGTATCTAAATATTTAGCAGAATATTAAACTATGTCCACTCTGTGGGTTGTTCAATTTAAAGGAAACTCAAACCTACTGAAATCATTTCTTAGGCCAGCATTTTTTCCTACATAGAAAGTTATCACTTGTTAGCGCCCGTGGAATACTGCCCTAAGTTTGAACGTGTACATTATAGGTATAGGTATTGTGAGAAACGCATACAGCCTAAATAGATGGCGAATCCATCGAGCGGAACTGCTTTAGACGCCTTATAAATTGAATTACTACCCAACTACTACTACTATCATACCCAATATTATGGTAACAGTCTTGAGGCTAGTCATAGTTTTGTCTATATAATCAATCAATCAGATTAAAAGTGTACTTACCCACGTAATATTGTACCAGTCAGCCTCGGAAGTAGCTGAACATTAGTACTTCGTCACAATGAACTACAAGCTAAACAGTGTTGAATTTGACAAGGCATTAAAGTGTTAAGTACAGTCAGCAACAAATATATCGACACGGTGAAAGTACTAAAATATGTACACGCACTCTTCTTATCTTGACTTTAGGCACAGAATAGATAATAGTACAAGTACAGAAGCCTCACTGCTTTGATTTTCACAAATGCCGCCTTTTTATGTGCCTACATAATTATTATTAACAAACGGACCGCACGCTAGCAGCCGAAATTGAGCTCTCTGGTGCCGCGCGAAGGTCGACATTACTCCACACCTTGTCAAATGACCCGAAAATAGGGTTGTCAAGTCAATACTTTAATTAAATATCTACCTATTATACATAACTATCCGCGTGGTGTCAGAATAGAATAACACCTCTCTATTTCTTCCGTGGATGTCGTAACAGGCGACTAAGGAAATAGGTTTAGGTATGTTTTAGGCGACAGGCTAGCAACCTGTCACTATTCTACCTCTTCCATCTTTGCAAACCTAAAACTATGCTAGAAGTGACTGCGATATAAACGTAATCATGGTTTTGTCTATGTTACTTTTCGTGTGCTCTGCCTACCCCATTTGGGAACACAGGCGTGATTGTATGTATGTAGGTATCTATCAGATTTATGTTGTTTGTAATATTTAAGCCAAAGATACATTAGGCGACATTTGTTGCGTTACATTTGTCGTGCGACATGTCGAGCGATGTAGCGCGACGTCGCCGGACATCGCTCGACATGTCGCGCGACACGTGTATATACGCGGATATAAGTCGCGCGACATGTCGAGCGATGTCGCCTAATGTATCTTCAGCTATACCTACTTAGCGGTTACACTTTTATTTATTCTATGACGCGGGGTCGAATATAATAATTTATATTTTTCATTTTCCCGACAATCGACTGCAATACAGAATATTTTGGATTCATTTTGCTAATTAAAATATGACACGCGTTTGTGATGTAAACTGAATCGTGCTGCGTAAAAGAAGATGCGCGCGTGCGCCGCGGGTCAGTGCGCGGCAACCACTGAATAGGCCTCATCGATGAGGCCGCCGGTATGTACTTGTAGCGCGGCGGCGGAACGGCGGAGTGACACCCCCCTGCTTTAGGGTCGTGTATACATATTTTTGGCACTGTACTTCTGAGGATGACCGTGCCACAATGGGACCTTTCAACAACTAATGGTCCAGCCAGCGCGGTAACACACGCGAATTTGACGAAATACCCTTGATTTTGTCTTTTCGAGATAAACAATGATAGTTATAGTCTATCTCGCGCGTGACTTGACTCGCGCCGTACCGTTGTAGACTTTACTGTAACTAAAGACATCAAATGTACCTACTTGTTGTTGATGAAATACCTTATAGAAGCAAGATGCTTCCGCATGTAGGTATAAATAAAAGACCAGTAGGTAGGTAGGTACCTATACTGTAGAGACCTAGCTCGAGGAGCACTTTTAGGTAATTGAGGTACGGTGATCGACGGGGTCGACCGTGATTCTAACTTAGCAAATTCTGTAGCGACGAATGAAATAAAATATTTAAATACTTTTCAAATATATTCAGGAAGTTACATCGTATTTATAAAACACTAGTATATCGTAAGGCGCGGGTCAAAGGAATCTCTGAAAGAATGTTATCCAGATCCTTAAGAAAACTTTAGAACAAAAATTGTTCTTGAAAGATTTGAATTATGAAAATAAGACTTTACTTTTAAACTGTGTATCTGGACAGCATCCTGTACACGAAAAGAGTATAAGTATTATACCACTACCCAATCTTCATCAACATCATAAACAATACATACACTTATATGTACATGTACATGCCTGTATTCCCAAATGGAGTAGGCAGAGTGCACTAAATGCTACACAGAAAAAACTATGGTTATATCACGTTTCGTGACCACTTCTAGCATATTTTTAGTAGGTTTTGAGTTGGCAAGTAGGTATACTTACCTAATAGTGACAGGTTGCTAGCTTGTCGCCTAAAATGCACCTTAACCTATTTTCTTAGTCGCCAATTTAAGTTTTAACAGACGATAAATAAAATTATTGATTTACTTACCTACTTTAAACATGTTGCAAAGTGTAAAAAATTGTAGAGGAGTGTTTTGATGCCGTAACTTATCTAGTCAGATATACCTAGTATTGGCAAGCAAATATTGTATTGTTATCTTCTATCTAAAATAAATATTAACAATAGATATCTATATTTAACACAAATTTCTTAACTATAATTATTAACGAGTACCTACCTAAGTTTCCGTATGGTGTGGGTGTCGGGTATAAATAAACACCTCTCCATTTTTTCCGCGGATGTCGTAAGAGGCGACTAAGGAATTAGGTTTAAGGTATATTTTAGACGACAGGCCAGCAACCTGTCACTACTATACCTGCCAACTCAAAACCTTAAGAAAATATGCTAGAAGTGGTCACGAAACGTCAAATAGTCATGGTTTTGTCTATGTAGCGTTCCGTGTGCTACGCCTACCCCATTTGGGAATACAGGCGTGATGTACCTATGTATGTATGTAGTACCCATATCTAAGTAAGAAACTTTAATAATTATAAATTAAATACATACGTATTTCGTTAGACACCGTTTTTTCTATACAGGCCAACTCTAAAAAGGGTTCACAGCGCCGAGCCCTCAAAACGCATCTAAGCCCTACTTACTTCCTTATACCTCCCAATAACTAGTTAACCTACAGTAAGGTACTTTTAAAAAATCGCTACGCAAAAAACCACGTATTTTCCAAATTTTCGCTGAATAACGAAAGATGTCATAGTTGGGCTCTTTAGATACCGACAATAGTAATGAGCGTGCTGCCTGTATATTCACGGCAGGCTATGATTTTCCGCCACAATCGAGCTGAAGCCACGCCCTTGTATAAAACGCAAGTTCACAGTCATGGAGGTTTAATGTGGTTATTGCCTTCGACATGAGAGCCATCGGTCTGCACGTCGCGTCGGCCGTAGTTCTGCTAGCAATATGTTTTACTATATTTACCAGTGGATATCAAGTGAGTAGTTTATCCGTATTTATTACTATGCGGGGCTTAATAGTGGTTGAATATGATTATAATTACCACGACGTTTCGGCCGCGTCACATCGTCCGTGGTCACAAGAAGACTACTCGTCATTAAGTTCCGCGTAATAATAAAAAATGTGTGTTAGAATCACAAAAGTTTAAAACATTAGAATTATTATAGGTGACAAAAACGAAATGTGGTTTTTCAACGTTCAGAAAGATTAGAAATTAGAGGCTTCGCTGTCCTGAAATACTGAGTAATGTTTTAACGGACTAAGCTGGTGACATAGCTATGTCATTACTTCATTTAAATTATGGATTTGATTACGTTTAATTTATTTCATTTAAATAATAATTATTATAACGTTACCTACTATAATTAGGTACATTTTTACATTTATAAGGTACCTGGGTCGAATATGGCCAG
The DNA here is from genome assembly GCA_005406045.1 of Adoxophyes honmai. NCBI lineage: Eukaryota > Metazoa > Arthropoda > Insecta > Lepidoptera > Tortricidae > Adoxophyes > Adoxophyes honmai. The sequence continues at coordinate 116,505 of BHDV01015122.1, forward strand.
CCGAAAAATATGGCCATACCCCTACACAGCCATAACTATAGCGAGATCTACAAATTTATTTATATGCACTGTTACGTCTAAGTGTAAGTAATGCTCAGGTGTCGCCACCATCTTCCCTGCGGCAACGATGTTTCTGCAATGGCAGTTGATAGAAACCACGTGTCACGGATGCAAATATTCACACATAAGTTTTAATGTTTTTTTTGTTTCTGTTGACTTTTAGCTAAAACTATGTAGTCTATTTTTGTCATTACTAATCGCAAATTATATGGGTATGTTTTTTTTGAAGCTTACTTTTGTATATTTTTGTTTTTTAACTTTTAAATAAAATATGAGTACAACTGCAAATATGGCCACTATGTGGCCATATTAATCTTATTGGTTTTTGAGTTTCGGCAGCAGCTGGCCATATTAATCATATAGATATTTGTTTTCAGCCTTTCTCAATTTTATTTCTTTCTTTCTCCTTACAGAATATTATTATAACTCCACAATACATATCAAAATAGACCTGAGGAACTAGGTTACTAATTACTAGTTAAAAAAAATTTTTTTTGGTCTTTTTGTCCATTTTATGTAATTAATTAATTTAATGTATCGCACTAAGTCACATGTGGTCTGATGTTTAGAATTACACCTCTCCATTTCGTCTGTGAATATCACAAGAGGTTACTGAGGAAATGGGTTAAGCTATATTGTAGTCGATGGGCTAGCAACCTGTTAGTATTGTACCATTTATATCCAGCCTTACGCCCAAACTTGAAAGTGGCCCCAAAAGGTCTTAATAGTCATAGATTAGTCTATGTAAAGTTTTCTGTGATATGTCTAACCCGTTTAGGAATACAAGCGTGGGTTTATGTATGTGTACAAAGGACTTACCCCTTACGTAAAGAAATTACTTCTATGATCAATTCATACGGTTAATATGGCCCATCACCTGGCCATATTCACATACACTGTCGGAAATATGGCCATTTTCCCAACTTTCAAAAAATGAATTCCCAACCCTGACCTATTATATTCTAGATATTTTTGTGCCTGCCATATATTACCTAAATAAACACATTATCGAATAAATAGGGATTCGTCACTTCCAGTATTATACAAGTGCTTTATATTTAGTGTCAAACCTTAACGTGGCCATATTCGACCCAGGTACCTTACTTATTAGGAAAGTATGGTGAATTTATATCTAGAATTTATTCTCAGCTTCTTACATCTAAGAGTTATATTTACCGAGTGCAGTGTTTAGCCAAATTTCCCTTCTTTGCTGATTTAAAACTATGCATTTTTTTTCAGATTGCCGTTCGTGACGCGAATTTTCTAAGTAAGTTGCTCTGAACGGATGGAAATGAAAAGATTCCAACTACCATTTGTCTGGTTTAGGGACACATTTAGTTAATTTTGAACTACATAGTATGACAATAAGTAAATGTATTCACAAAATTTCTATTCTTATTCACTAACCTAGTTATAGGTATTAGGAAAAAAATAAATGAGCGAAGCGAGGTACAAGCAGGGTGGGGCAGAAGCTCCCCCCGCCCCACCTTGCAATAATTAGCTACACTAATTAATTATGTGTCATACACTTACTAAGTAGTACCTATACTAATATAGGTAGTAACTATAGGTGTCCTGAGATGTCGAAACATACCTACATCCCCCTCTTAACGAAATCCTAAGGCTGCCTTTCCACCAGAGATGTGCTATGCAGCCACGCTGCGCAGATACATTAAGCTGCGCTATGAAGTCCGTTTCCACCGGTGCTATACTGTGCACCAATGAATATGATTGATGGATATCAAACGCATCCGTAGCATCGTAGCATAGCACATCTCTGGTGGAAAGGCAGCCTAACAGTGCAGTTCCTGAATCCAAACATAGCAATATATTAAGTACTGTGCGCGCGACTCCGTCCGCGTGGAATAGTGACTTTAGGAAATTGCCCCCGTTTTTTTCTTCTACATTTTCCATTTTTTCTTCGCTTCTATTAGTCGCAGCGTGATATTATGTAGCCTAAAGCCTTCCTCGATAAATGGTCTATCCAACACAAAAAGAAATTTTCAATTCGGACCAGTAGTTCCTGAGATTAGCGCGTTCAAACAAACAAACTCTTCAGCTTCATTATATTAAAATATCGATTGGGGGTAAGTTAGCGCATCACTCTTTCCATGAAAAACCCTTAACGTGTACGGTGTTAAATAACCCCGACTACTTAAAATATTGCCATGTCAAATGGCGGGGACTCATTGAGTCCAGGTACTCACACGCCCAGGTCCATACACGTATTCATTACATTACTCCACCTATTCTGAAGCAAATAAAGGCGACACGTCACCTTTGTCATTTTCAGACGATGTGCAACAAATAGAATCACTGGTCCGTGAAAAGCGGCAGATGGAAACGTTCGACGACAATGACTTCAGCGCGCCGCAACAGGAGGCCCCCGAAGAGTCGGGCTTCTGGGACAGGGTTGTTAAAGTAGCACTCAAACTGTTCAGCAAATTCGTGGAATGGTTGAACACATAGGTGCTGTCATGTAATACAGGTTTTACCTTCAAACTGGTGATTTAGATTTCAAAAATGTACATAAATCAAAAATGTTGTCGTCTTATTATCTTAAATCATCAGATGAGAAATGTAATATGTACCTAGTTTATTTAAAAATGAAATCCTATTTTATTTTTACATTTATTAAATCAAGCTATGAAAACAGTCTCATGCTTAGGCTACAGTCAATCCCAAGTAATTTTCTCATAGACATAAGTATTACATGTATAAACAAGTCTGCAAGTATTATTGAAATAAGGATATGATATTTCTATTTCACAGGAAATTTATAATATCACAATTGTTTTGTTTTAATCAAACATCCAAGTTGTGTTAAGACTTCATCATTGTCACATACATACCGTCACACCTATTTCCCACAGGGGTAGGCAGAGACCACTATGTTCCACTTGATACAATTCAATGTATATGCAGTTTTTGTTTTACTGAAATAAAACAATCTATGTTTATAGTGATCTGTCTTTTATTTCCCTAAAGTTATTATAAATGCTGTACACTTGGTTTATGTGTTAAATTAAGATTTAACTTGGCTTTAAATATTGTTCAGAAATATTTAAAGGATTATAAGATCTCTGTGAAGCTAAATGTCTCAAAGTTGCTAGTTCAGTGTTGTCCGTGGGCCTTGGTAGCACATGGATGTGTTTATCAGACATATCAATCCAGTCAACAATATTTTGCAGAGCACCAGTTCTCATAAATGCTTTGCTTGTCAAAGCTGCATCAATGATGCATTTATTTATGATGGCTGCCATTGGTGTATCATCTGGTATTGCCTTCCCCTCCATTGCATTAGCTATGGAATGATATACATTCTTAAAATCAATGCTTTCAGTTTGCTTGGCTCCTGGTATGTCATCAAATTCAGCAATCAATCTCAAAGCAGTGGCTGTTTCAGTGTGGAGTTCATTGAAACCCAAAGAATCTTGTAATAACTTAGCCCAGCTATTCAAAGGCACAGCTGGCCGCTTGGATTCATTTTTATTGGTTACAACCTTTCTTTTAACAGGAGCATTAGTCTGTATGTTTGCTTTTTCTTTATAATACTCAATAGCTTTTTGAATTTGTTCTGGCGATTTAGTTGGTATATTTTCAGCTATTGGTGTAATATCTAGAGATCCAAAATGTTTTATATTCTGTAAAAGTTCAAAAATTTCATTTTTCGTCCAGTCCTTCATTCTGATGTCAACAGGACTCTGGTCAGTGATCGGTGGGTCTACTTCCATATTTTGAAATCAAGTTTATCACAACACTTTTGTAACTGGACTCTGTAAAATAGGACCACAGATTAAATAGAACCGTTTTCGAAAATATTACAGTACTTCTATTATGAACTAGCAGGAATTGTTTGCTTTAGACATGGTAATACACAGTGGTCTTATAGATACCTATTGATTGCATTGTTTGGAGACATGTCTAACCAGATATGTTGGCATGCAAATGTTTTGAAAAGATTATTAAAAATAAATAACTATGAGCTATTATTTAAGTATTATTACTTAGAGGAGTCCTGTGCCTTGCAGTGGGATATACATTATATAGACTGGATTATTATTGTTTATATATATTCAAGTATTTCTTAATTGCATGGAAGGTTTTCTCTTTAAGCCATTGAAAAAGTAAGTTAAAATTTATTTTGCAGTAACTCTACAAATTCTTTTGGCAGTTTGTTTGGCACTGGCTTTTTCTTTTGAATTTTTTATAAAGTTACAAATTTCAAAGATATAAAAAGAAGGCACCGTCAATAGGTTCAACCGTTTGAAAAGTGGTTTACAAGATGTTAGAGGTGAGACGTCACAAATATTTCAAAGACATTATTTCTGTGCTATACATATAAACAAAAGTATAAATCAGTGGTTCTTAACCTTTTTGCCTGCCGACCCAAAATTCAAAAAAATTAAAAGCCCGAGACCCAATCAACTATTAAAAACAAATGAAATCCAGTGATTGCGGTTTCTTTTTCAAAAAGTACCGTTGATCCTGCAGCCTACATGTATTTTTACCATGCAAAATAATATTTAGCATTAGCATCTGAATTAAATTAAACAAACTTACTGTAGCAGTGTGTCACTGTTAGAGATAGTTATCCAAAAATCAAAACAAATCTATGAGATAGAGATCAGCAATTAGCACAATACATTTCCGTTTTCATAACAATTTGACAATAACTATTAATTCCATTTTGAGATAGATAAGTATCATGGATCATGGAATGGATTAGAGGTGGGTGATAAATAACGTCACGTTGATAAATTCACTGTGACTCGCCGCTTAGTAGTATCACTGTGACTGCGTTTCGAATATCAACGTTACAAAATCACGACGGTTCCTCCGCAACTGTAGCTATCTTTGTTACTCGCGTCACTCTTAATATCAGGCTCGTCGCGTCGCCTTGCCGTTCGGGCTAAGTCGGAATCGCTCGGTCACCGACGCCGCGTGCAAGTGAGAGAAAGTATAGGTACGCGCGCTCACTCCCACGATACAGCCCAAAGTCCAATAGTAATTTAACCGCCATTAAACAGATAGTTTGAATAAAAAATATAACTAAAACAAAAATATTACTATTACCTATAGTTATTGTTATTTTAGTAGGTACTTCTTGGGTTACGTTATTACTTATACAGATTCCCTAAATTACTTAGTTTACAAAATTACAATTCCAATAAATGGAAACATATTCCAGTATCAAATGTTTGTCATGCTTTGTTTTTAAAAAAATATTTTAAAAAATTGTAAAAATACGTTTATTTACTGTAATAATTTCGGCCATAATTATATTTAAGTTGTGTGCCTATCCACATAATTATTTCAAAATTACAATTCAAGTGTATTGATACCTTTGGTGAACATTCAATTATAATAATTATCAAACAATCTGATGTGCAATGGCGATCTTTGGCCTTGAACTCTGTCGTCGCATTTCGTGTTTAGCAATATTTGTGTCACTTCATCTTTATGTCACCTAGATAACTAAACTATACATATCGTGACGCAAGTAATCGGCGTGACAAAATAACGTTGATATTTCACTGTGATTTTTTAGGAACGGGAACGACAGTCACGGTGATACAAATGTCACGGTTTTCCCCATTACTAGAATGGATGGACCATAACGCCTTCAGAATTCTTGTCAAAATTTAATGTCAGTGTCAGTGTCATTTTTGTGTGATTTTAATTTTACTAAAGACAAAGGAGAAAAAGACCCCACCACCTCGTCTGATGTCACTGTCATTGACGTAAACATTATTTAGGACCAAGAATAGTAACATTACCTACTCGTAAAATACGCGAATTTTGATAACTTTTTAGGGGCATTTTCAAAAATAAAAATATTTTTTTATTAAAAACTTTAAAAAAAACGGCCAAGTGCGAGTCGGACTCGCGCACGAAGGGTTCCGTACCAAAACAGCAAAAAACGTTTTTTCTATGGAAGCCCCCCTTAATTACTATTATTATTTTGATTTTAGTATTTGTTGTTAAAGCGGCAAGGGGGCGTCCATAAATTACGTGAGGTGTTTTAGGGGGGGAGGGGGTCGAGTCTAATCTCACCTAATCTCACGTTGGGGGGAGGGGGGGTCACGGCAAATATCACGCAATTTTTTTCTTATTCAAAACAAACAAAAAAACTACTATTTTGGTCCATTTAATCCTAAGGTCTTAAAAACCGAAGTGAGGATGTGGATGGCGCTTTACTTTTGCCACTTCATGAGTGTATGCAAAAAAGAAAAATTAAAGATTTCGATTTTTTTTTTCTTTTTACAATAACAATCCAACGCGTTTACGTAAGAATCACCAATTTGAAAAATCTCACGTGAGATTGGGGGGTGGGGGAGGGGGTTAAATAAAATCTCACGAAATCTCACCAAGGGGGGAGGGAGGGTCAAAAAATTGAAAAAAACACCTCACGTAATTTATGGACGCCCCCCAACAGAAATACATCACCTGTGAAAATTTCAACTCTCCAGAGCTGTCACGGTTCGTGAGATACACCCTGGTGACAGACGGGCAGACAGACAGACAGACAGCGAAGTCTCAGTAATAGGATCCCATTTTTACCCTTTGGTTACATACATGCGTACATACATGCGTGCTAAGCGTCCACCTGTTCGCATCGTACGCATCGTATTTCGCCATATATCTGACAGAATGCGATGCCTCCGATGCGTGCGATGCGGACCTGTGGACGCCTACCATAACGCCGCGTTCACATTTGGCTGTCGTGATCTGTTGTGTTGTGATCTGTCGTGACGCCGACCGACCGACCGTTCACATTTGTCTATCGTGTTGTGACGCCTAGACCAGTGTTGCCATCTTTGTAGCTTAAAACTAGCAACTTTTGGGATAATTTCAGCAACTTTTTTTCCATATATTTAGCTATTTTTGGATGATTTTTTCTCCAATTTAGCAATGCTTTATTGTAAATTATTTTTTATCCTCGTACGTATTCAATTAGTACTTCTTTTTCTATATCGTGTAGCTCTGACGCGTCACAACACAACAGATACACCCCGTGCACACTTATCTGACGCGTCAGAGCCCCGCCCCCCACGCCTCACCAATCTGTCGCGGATCGGGATCGCTTCTGTCGCGACACATCACAAGCCGTCACAACAGATCGCATCTTATAAGTGTGAACGCTACAGAACAAAATGTATGAAACCGATACCCTTCTGACGCGTCACAACAGATCACGACAGCCAAATGTGAACGGGGCTTTAGTATGCACTCCGCCAGTCACATCGGATCTGAGCAATCTCTTATGCCCCCCATTCACGATCACTCCGGGAGGTGGGTTTTTCCTAAAACTCCGGCGTCCCTCAGTTGGTTGTTAGCACTCTGGAGCGCCGCTTCGCCATTGACGATCAAATCGGACCAGGTTGATCGAGTTTTAGGAAAAACCCACATCCCGGAGTGATCGTCAATGGGGGGCATTAGTAATCTGTGTAGCTCTCCTACAATCCATCTTGCCCGACCGACATCATTACACAAGTCTACGGTTAGGGCTCATAATGTCCCACTCGCAAAATGTCCCTCCACCAAAATTACGTCCCTTTCTCAAATGGTCCCTTATGCAAAATACCCCAATTCCATTACGTCCCTTTCTCTAAACGTCCCTTCTTCAAAACGTCCCATTGTTTTCGCAAAATTGCCCTTCTGAAAAAGCCCCTTTCGCAAAATGTCCTGTTCGCAAAACTTCCCTTTCGCAAAATGTCCCGCCTGCAAAATTCTTATTTAAATAAAGAAACAAGTTTCTGTGAAAAATTACATGTTTGGTATAAGCTATTATGTCCGACTGTACCTCATTGAGACGAAAATGAGCCTATACTCGATAGGTTCGAACGAGACATTTTGCGGAAGGGACATTTTGCGAACGGGGCATTTTGAGAAAAGAAAGTTTTGCGAACGGGACGTAATTTATGTGACGGGACATTTTCAGAACGGGGCATTTTGCAGAGAGGTCGTTTTGAGAATGGGACATTTATAAAAGGGACCTTTTGCGAAAGGGACAAAGGGGCATTTTGCGAGTGGGACATTATGAGCCCTAACCAAGTCTACACGTTCTGGTTGTCTATTTGCCATCAAATAGACAAGTATAATCGTAATCATTAATCAAAAGTCAAATGTTCCCATTATTTTTTACGCATTAGCAAGCTGCACAACGATGAAACGAGTGAGATTCTGAGATTGAAACTCTCTTGGTCTTTTGAAACTTCTTCTTCGTAAACGGCGCCCAATTTTTTTTAAACCCATGGCTTTAAATCCTCAACAGCCAAATTGTATTATAAGTTTGGCAATTCGTCACCTTATCTAGTGTTTTATAATACATCGTTGCATAACCAACTCACTCTTAGAATAATAGTCGGTTTAGTGTACAGAAATGTCCAGTTAATTTAAATTCAACGCAGAAAATTTGTAAAAAAAAAAGCTTTGTAAAAAAGTGGCGTCGATGCCGCACTGCAGTGTTTACTGTCAATAAAGTATAGCAACATTGACACCCAATATAACCTCAAAATCAAGTCAAGCAAGCTTTCGTAAATAATATTCAGAAAATTGTCAATAACATCTTGTATTGTGCTAGATCTATACTTTACTTACAACAGTTTTGTGAATGTTTCAAATGTGTGTACGCTCTAATAGAAAGTATCGCTGTGACTGCCATGAGTCTCTTTCGTCCATCAACTGTGCCATGAAATGATTTTATAATGGCCACTTCTGAAAATTGGTATAGTCGTGGAAAAGGTAATGTTTGATTTAGTTTATAATAAATTTAGTGTATTAGATAGGTGTAAATATCCTGCACAAAGGAAATGTTTATTTGAAACTGTGTTCCTGGTGTACAATCCTAATGAGGTTAGAAACTTGAGGTAGTGAGAAGGTAGTTTGTTATTGAAATGGGCATGCATGTTTTATACTCTACGCTCTTTACTATTCGTATTGCATTCGATAATATCTTACTTTACACTAGATTGTATCAACTGTTCTGTGTTTTAAACTCACCAAAAAGACAAGTAACTTTGATAGTCAGTCCTTATAGTTATTTTAAATTTTATGTTCTTCTGTAATTAGAAACTGTTAATCGATTCGTTTTGTAAATTTTAGGTAAAAGTCATGGCGACATATTTAAATTGGACACAAAAAACAAAACACCAATGGAAAATGTTATAGCAATAATTGAAGGGCTGTACATATCAAGACCATTTCAACATGAAGTATCACCCACCAACAAATCTGTGCCAAAACCTACAATGTTTCGGGGGGTACAGAAGAGTAGTTCAGAAACCCGAAGACTTTCCTACTTAAATGCACTAGTGACACTTCTGGCCAAAGAAGACATGAATGATTTGGGGTTTACTGCTGATGAACTGATGACATGGTAAATATTACACATATATTGGAAGCTGTAATACCGTATATATAGTAATAAAGGGCCATAGGTTTGGCTTTGGGGCTTGTGCCTCTGAATTTTTTGTAATTTAGGTGCAAAATTGAATTTGAAATTACTCACAATCTATTTGGTGAAGGAAAAGATTGAGAGGAAACTTGATGAAATAATTCAATGCTGTTTTTGGAATCCCCAATCCGTGGGAACTTAGCCCATAGCTTCTCGTACTGAGATAAGGCCTATGCCCAGCAGTGTTGTTTTGTTTGTTGTTGTAGGAATGAAAAACTAAAAATATTTTGTAATGATTTAAACTTTAAAGCAGCGGCTCTTAACCTTTTTGCCTGGCGACCCAAAATTCAAAAATATTAGCAGCCTGCGAGCCAATCAAATATCAAAAACAAATGAAATGCAGTGATTGAGATTTGTTTCTTAAAGTCTCGCAGGTCCTGTGACCCATCTTGAGATGGCCCGCTACTTGATACACTAAGCTGACTTAGCTTTTACTTATTGCTGCCGTGAAAAGGCTAAAACATGAAGGCAATTCTATCAACCAAGAGTTATTGTGTGAAATCCTGATTCTTAGTTAAGCTGTGCAATGTTGAAAATTTTCGGATAACTCACGGTTAATAAATCGAGTTTAGCTCGACATGTTTCGGGCTAATTCGTAGCCCTTCATCTAGGAGCCGTGGTGGCTGCTGCTGCCAAACGCGCACTGCGAGCATATAACATATACACTTGACATAAAAATGGCTCACTCTGTCCTATACCTTAACTGGTTAGGTAGTTAAAACAATATAAACAATCTTCACATGTCTTTTTGTTGAAATACACAGTCTAAAAATGAAAATTGTTACAGTATACAATTCAATTATGAAACTAAATGATTTTTTCATATCTAAATTGTAAAATGTAAAGATTTAAAGTAGATGTAAAGATTTAGATTTATAAAGTGTAGTCTACACTAATATTATAAAGAGGAAAACCTTGTTTGTTTGTTTGTTTGGTTGTAATGAATAGGCTCAGTAACTACTGGACCGTTTTTAAAAATTCTTGCACCATTCAAAAGCCACATTATCCACGAGTAACATAGGCTAAATTTTATTTTGAAAAAAAAAAGGATTCCATAAAATATTTGGAATTAGATACCTACATCTACATCTACACTAATATTATAAAGAGGAAAACTTTGTTTGTTTGTTTGTAATGAATAGGCTCAGAAACGACGGACCGTTTTTAAAAATTCTTGCACCATTCGAAAGCCACATTTTCCACGAGTAACATGGGCTAAATTTTATTTTGAAAAAAAAAAAAAGATTCTGTTAAATATTTGGGTTTAGATATCTACATCTACACTAATATTATGAAGAGGAAAACTCAGGCTCAGAAACCTACAACCCCAAAATTTACGCGAACGAAGTCGCGGCGGAAAGCTAGTTTTAAATAAATTCAAAATTCAAGACACATCAAGATTGTTTATATTGTTTTAACTACCTAAACAAATAAGATATAGGTCTGGCAATGTTACTATAACGCTTCTCCGTTTCCTCTGTCTTCTTTCATCTATGTTAAAACCTAGAATTATGCTAAATGTGGGTACAAAATGTGAAAAGGTCATGTGTTCGACTATGCAATGTTTTGTATGCTCTCCCTAACCTATTTGGGAATACAAGTGTGCATGTATATGTATGTATGGCAATTAAAAACTAAAATCAAATCAAATTTATTCAAATCAAAATAAGTCATCAATTATACTGAACAAAGACATGGAATCCCATTTCCATTCCATGCTTTACTGTCTGTTTGTTTGAATCTTCTGTCACCAACTAAACAATAAATCAACTTTGATGAAATTTGGTTCAAAAATAATTTCAGGAGAAGGAGAGGATAAGCTATATTTTATCCCACAATCCCTGCAATCTTAAATTCTCAAAACTAATTTGGTTTTCATCTTATTTCAGCATCAGAATAAGCCTGGTTGATGAGTCCATGGTGTTACGAGCTGCAGCTTTAAGAGTGTTACGATACTTGATCAGAACTGAAAATGATGTTGCAATGTTTAATAATTTAAGGTTGCCATATCTTGTCACAAGGTAAGCTCATGCATAGCATTTGGAAATTACAAGATGTGTATTTAATTTAATTTGATTAGAAACTGATTTTATAATGCCCTGAACTAAAATGAGGTTCATGTAACGGGCTGCCCACACAGTTGTAGAATCGACAATCTGACAGAGAAATAATTAAACTCACTATTGGAGTCAATAGCTGGTCATAAAGATTGCCCACTATGCTGTTTAGACTATTGTTGTTTGGCGTTTTCTCGCGTCTATAGCTTTGGGAGATCCTAACTGTAACTTATTTTTTTTACATTTGTTTTATGAAAGAAAATTAATTATAAGAGAAATAAACATTATTTTTTAATATTTACAGAATATTATCCCATTTAAGGGGGTAGTTTGATAAAATGTGGGTAGTAATGAAAAACCTTATTAACCTGTCAAATCTGACATGAAGTTTGTTTACGTTTATACTCTGTTCCATTTAAGATTTGAATCTTAACTGTCAAAACCTCACACATTTTTAAGTGAACACAAGGCATCACCACATATACTGATACTGTTTGTATTGAAATCATTATAACAAACAGTAATAAGTGTTATTGCACTAATCATATCTAGTTTTACCTTTGGGTTCCAGAGAACAAATATTTTTATTCCGTTGAAAATTCAAATCTTAAAAGAAACAGAGTATAGTTAAGTACCTAAACTGCCAGAGTATAGTCTGTTAGCCTGACGATGAAGACGTAAGGCTTTTATGACTTTTTTATGACTCCTTTACTGTTGATGATAGACAAAATAATCTTAAACACATTTAACAATGTAGTAAATGCATGACGTTAGTCTATGCTTTTGGATTAATCGTCATTTTTTTTCGAATCATTTACCACAGACAAGAATTGTTTCATACAGAATTTGAATAGTCACACAGTTAGATTCTGCCAAAAAGGTTCGAACAAATTAAAAAACTATATTGATAAACACATTGAAATACATCCAAACTAAAGTATTAAATTAATAAAGCTTCATAATGCATACATTATTAATGAATTTTAAAAATTTACACTTATAATTTTTACTAATTTATACTTATATACACTTTTAATAATAATTAATATTTTTACACTTGTAATCTCCTTAGTCTGAAGTGACGTACCTATACTATTTTAAAGCCAAAGTCCTAACTCGCTCTACCCCTCTAGGTGTAATGAACTATCCATAACTCCCGCGGGTACAATTTAGGCCTTCGTCCATTTTGGATCCATGCTTCTAAGAACTTCTTTGACGAGCAAGTGTTATGAAAATAAAATAACATTTCGTTCGGCAGGTCGATGGACATAATGCTGCGCAACGAGGAGGAGCGTGCGCAGGCGCTCCGCGTAGTCCGGCGCG